>ML369890.1:0-20987 GCA_005239525.1 Nicotiana knightiana | reverse complement strand
ACCTCTTCGTCGATCACTTGGTTCTTGAATGGTCCTTGCTTTCTTTTCTTCTCTTCGAGCGGGACCCGGCCTCGTGCCTATATACACTTTCTGCACAGGCTTTTGTTCAGGTAATGGAACAACTTCAAGCTCCTCCGTAGTTGTTTTGATGTGCTCATATTCCTCCGGTTCATGAATGACGTCCGGTCTGGAATCTGCATCTGTGTGGTATAGTACACCTTCCGTGGTAACTTGATTCTCCTTCTCGTAAGTATTTTCTTTCATACCTGTTTCAGCAATAATACCTTCCGTACCTATTTGGGTAGTAATTTCTTCCATGCCTGTTTGGGCGGCGTTACCTGCTTGGGAGATTCCCTTATCTCGTAATTCTTCCACCTTTATTTTCTTGTTGTAGTGTACCACATTGTTTATATATCTTGCGATATGCTCATCGCCTTTGATTTGCTGAATCCCCCATTCAAAGAGGAATTTAATTACCTGATGCAATGTGGAGGGTATTGCTTTCATGTTGTGGATCCATGGCCTTCCCACGATCACGTTATAAGCCATGTCAGTATCGATGACTTGGAACCTGGTACTTTTGATCACCCCCTCAGCATAAGTGCTAAGCTCAATTTCTCCTTTTGTTATAACCGTAGAGTTATCAAACCCTGATATGGCTCGTGCCCTTGGGATTACTTGATTCCCCAGTAGCATTTCTTCCAAGACTCTTAGCAAAATGATATTGGCTGAACTGACTGGATCAATCAACACTCTTTTTACGTTAGTGTCATGAATAAGTAAAGATATTACTAGAGCATCATTGTGCGGAACCATTAATCCGCCAATATCTTCATCATCGAAGGTTATATCGTCTTCTTCAATATTTTCACAAGCCCGTTTTCCATGTATAATTGTGAACTTTGTGGTTGTCTTGCAGATCACTCTGTTTACTTCTTCACCTCTATGTATCACGTTGACGGTTCGTTTTGAGAAGGAGGCTTGGGGGCTCCTGCCTGTTCCTCATATATACCTGTTTACCTTTATCACTAAACAATTATGTTAAATAGCCCTGATTCACTAAATTTTCTACGTCACCTTGTAAAAATCTGCAATCCGCACTTTTGTGCCCATGATCGTTGTGGAATTCACACTAGTGATCTGGTTTCCTTCTACTTGGATTTGACCGCATCTCTTTAGGCCACTTAACCTTGTCTCCCATGTTCCTCAATATTGAGACAAGTTCAGTAGTACTTACATTAAAGGTATGATCCCCAATTTGAGTATTACCTCTAGGTCGTTCATCTCGATCTTTTCTGGATCTAGACGAGGATGAGACTACGTCTCTTCCTTGTGGTCTATAGTCCGACCTAGTGTTTTCGAACCTGGGGCGAATATCGCATCCCGAGGGTCCTAAGTAAGGATCATACCTGTTTTTACCTGATCTTTTATCTAGTTCAGGAAGTCTGGATCTTGAATGATCTTCATCTCTCGAACGAGCAATGGTATCTTCTTCNATTCAGGACGTCTGGATCTGGAATGATCTTCATCTCTCGAACGAGCAATGGTATCTTCTTCTATTCTGAGTTTAGTACTATACCCGTTGTATACATCATTCCATGTTGTAGCGGGGAATTCTCTTAGACTTTCCTTAAGTCGTCTCGTGGCTTCTGAGCTTTTATCGTTTAGGTTGCTTGCAAATGCCATGGCTGCCCAATTATCAGGCACCCTGGGTAACTGCATTCTTTCTCGTTGAAACCTGTCTACAAACTCACGGAGTAGTTCCGTGTCTCCTTGTTTTATTTTGAATATGTCTTCCATTCTCTTCTCAACTTTTTGTGTACCAGAGTGTGCTTTTATAAACAAATCTCCAAGCTCAACAAAAGACTCAATAGAATTTTCACGGAGAAGAGAACACCAGGTTAGGGCCCCTTTGGTAAGTGTTTCCCCAAATTTTTTGACAAGGACTGATTCAATCTCTTGTTTTGTTAAGTCGTTGCCTTTTACCCCAGTAGTGAAAGCAGTCACATGGTCACGTGGGTCAGTTGTTCCATCATATTTGGGAACGTCAGGCATTTTAAACTTCTTGGGTATAGGCAAGGGTGCCGCACTTGGCTTCCAAGGTTGTTGAGAATATCTATCAACATCAATGCCTTTGATGATAGGTGGTACTCCAGGAATTTGTTCGATGCGATCGTTCTGCTCCTTCATCTGTTTCTGCATGGTTAGCAGTAAATTTTGTAATTCTGAGTTATTAGATATACCTGGTCTCGTTTCGAGAGATTCATTAGGAGTATCTCCTCTTCCTGAGTTTGCCAACCCAGATTGAGGATTTTCCATGGTGATGGTGTTATTGGGGGGTGGCGTCGGCGGTGTAGGTAACGCTGCCGGTAATCCTCTCGCAAATTCTTGCAAAGCTTGGCTCACATACTCTGCAATCATTTGCTTTACACGATCTTGTTCCACAGTTTGATCATTATCACCATTGTTGTTATTGGATCTTTCTGGGGATTGTTCCCTTGAACCACGTGGGGTTCCTGAAGGCGATGGAACTGGGGTTCCACTCATTTGCTGGTTGTTGTCGTTGGAGTTTGACATAGTTCAGAGGATAACACTTGAAAAGCAAACAAAGATTATCAGATTCCCTGTAACGGAATCAATTTGTTTAACCAAAGAATTAGGCCCTTTGACTAAAGTTATTTTTAGGATGAACTCGGGTTACTGATAATCAAGGAAATAGAGAAAAATGAATAACAAACAATATTGCAGAAATATAGAAAAGCGAAATCAAATATATATTCTAGAATCAGATGTCTTTACAAGTTGTATTCCCCTCCCTTATATAGGAGATTCCTATAATGTACAAATCTTGCTATGGTTGCTCATTAATGACTAATTATGACATTAATGAGGCATTACAAAGGATAATGGAAATTGGGGTACGGTTACATAACGTTCGAGTAATCAATTGTGGGTCCTTGAATCTGCCCGTAGCTTTCTCTAGATTCATTCTGACTGTGCCACTCCCTGTTTTGATCAGGTTGAGTGTCCCGTGGCTGATAAGCTCGAGGGTTTACTGAATCATGCCTCTTTGTTCCGTACCTCTTTAAAGAATCACATACAGCTGTTGCGTTTTCCTGTGTCCACGTGACTGGCTGAGTTGTCAAAAGTTGGCTTACTTGTGAAACTCTTTTTTACCAATACAATAACTCTTCTTCCTGGACTGAGTTGTACGAATTCTCTCCCGAATGATCTTAACCTTATCCAAGGAATCTTGCACTAAGTTTGTACCCAATAACTGAGCATATCCCGGCTCAAACTACCCAACCGGCGACCGACACCGCCTACCATATAATGCCTCATAGGGAGCTATCTGGATGCTCGACTGATACATGTTGTTGTAGGTGAAATCAGCCAATGGCATGAACTGATCCCAAGAACCTCCAAAGTCAATGACGCAGGCTCAATGTATATCCTCCAAAATATGAATAGTGCGCTCGGACTGTCCGTCCGTCTGAGGATTAAATGATGTGCTCAACTCAACCCTCGTGCCTAACTCACGTTGAATAGCCCTCGAGAAATGCGAGGTAAACTGCGTACCTCGGTCAAAAATAATAGACACAGGCACACCATGAAGACGAACAATCTCCCTAATGTAGATCTCTGCCAATCTCTCCGAAGAATAGGAAATTGCCACAGGGATGAAATGTTCTGACTTGGTCAGCCTATCCACAATAACCCATACTGCATCTAACTTCCTCGGAGTCTGTTGGAGCCCAACAATGTAATCCATGGTGATACGCTCCCACTTCCACTCAAGAATCTCAATCTGCTGAAGAAATCCACCAGGCCTCTGATGCTCGTACTTTACCTGCTGACAATTCAAGAACCGAGCTACATATCCCACAATATCCTTCTTCATCCTCCTCCACCAATAATGTTGCCGCAAATCCTGATACATCTTTGCGGCACCCAGATGAATGGAGTGTCGGGAACTATGGGCCTCCTCTAATATCAACTCACGAAGTCTATCCACATTAGGCACACAAATACGACCCTGCATTCGTAAAATCCCATCATTACCAACTGTAACCTTCTTGGCACCACCGTGCCGCACCGTGTCCCTATGGACACACAAATGAGGATCATCATACTGCCGATCTTGAATACGATCAAATAATGAAAAATGAGCAATTGTATAAGCTAGAACACGGTCGGGCTCAAAAACATCCAATCTCATTAACCGATTGGCAAAAGCCTGAACATCCTTCTCAAAGAATCGACCATACAGGCTGACTTCCTACTCAAAGCATCGACCACCATATTGGCCTTCCCCGGATGATATAAGATGGTGATGTCATATTCCTTCAACAGCTCCAACCATCTCCTCTACCTCAAATTCAACTCCTTCTGCTTGAACAAATATTGCAAACTCTTGTGATCCGTGAACACCTCACATGACACGCCATACGGATAATGCCTCCACATCTTCAGCGCGTGGA
The DNA here is from genome assembly GCA_005239525.1 of Nicotiana knightiana. NCBI lineage: Eukaryota > Viridiplantae > Streptophyta > Magnoliopsida > Solanales > Solanaceae > Nicotiana > Nicotiana knightiana. The sequence continues at coordinate 16,506 of ML369890.1, read as the reverse complement.
CAATGGCTGCTAACTCCTAGTCATAAACTGGATAATTCTTCTCGTGGATCTTCAACTGACGCGAAGCATATGAAATGACCTTGCCATCCTGCATCAACACGACACCAAGTCCAACCCGAGATGCATCACAATACACAGTATATGGCCTTGAACCTGTGGGCAAAACCAACATTGTCGCAGTAGTCAAAGCTGTATTGACCTTCTAAAAGTTCGCCTCACACTCCTTTGACCACAGGAAATGGACACCCTTCCGAGTTAACCTGGTCATCGGGACTGCAATAGATGCAAACCCCTACACAAACCGACGCTAATAGCCCACCAAACCCAAGAAACTCTGGATCTCTATAGCTGATGTGGGTCTAAGACAATCCTTGACCGCTGAAATCTTCTTAGGATCCACCCGAATACCCTCCGCTGATACAACATGTCCCAGGAATGCAACTGAACTCAACCAAAACTCACATTTCGAAAACTTGGCATATAACTGACTGCCTTCAGAGTCTGGAGAACGACTCGAAGGTGCTACTCGTGCTCCTCCCGGCTGCGGGAATAAATCAGAATATCATCAATGAAGACAATCACGAAGGAATCCAAATAAGTCCTGAACACTCGGTTCATCAACTCCATGAAAGATACTGGGGTATTTGTCAACCCGAATGACATCACTAAGAACTCATAATGCCCGTACTGAGTGTGAAAAGGTATCTTAGGGACATCGGATTCCCTAATCCTCAACTGATGGTAGCCAGATCCCAAATCAATCTTCGAAAATACCTTGGCACCCTGAAGCTGATCAAACAAAATCATCAATCCTCAACAATGGATACTTATTCTTGATGGTAACCTTGTTCAACTACTGATAATCTATGCACATCCTCATCGATCCATCCTTCTTCATAACAAACAACACTGGTGCACCCCAAGGAGAGACACTAGGCCTAATAAAGCCTTTATTAGGCAAATCCTACAACTGTTCTTTCAACTTCTTCAACTCTGGCGGGGCCATGCGATATGGCGGAATAGAAATGTGTTGAGTGCCCGGAGCCAAATCAATGCAAAAGTCAATATCCATGTCGGGTGGCATACCAGGTAGGTCTGCAGGAAACACCTCTCGAAACTCAAGGACAATGGGCATAGACTCCATAGAAGGAACCTCGGCACTAGAATCACGAACATAGGCCAAACACCCATTCTCGACCATATGTATAGCCTTCGTATATCAGATAACCCTGCTAGAAGAATGACCAGGAGTCCCTCTCCATTCCAGTCGAGGCAACCCCGGCAATGCCAAGGTCACAGACTTGGCATGACAGGCCGATATGGCATGATAAGGTGACAGCCAATCCATCCCCAAAATAACATCAAAATCTACCATATCAAGGAGTAGAAGATCTACACTGGTCTCAAGACCACCAATAACCACTACACACGAATAATAGACATGATCTACCACGATACAATCACCTACCGGTGTAGCTCAGAGAATCACGAGGAATAACCAACTAAGGAGCAAAATAAGATGACACATAGGGATATTTATACCTTGGATGAAATAAAATCGAAGCATCCCTGCTGCAAACTGAAACCATACATGTGATAACTGCATCGGAAGCCTCAGCCTCAAGTCTGGCTAGAATAGCATAACATCGGGGCAGGGCCCCATCAATCAGAACTACATCCCTGGGACGGCCTATACCTCTAGTATCCTGGCCTCCACCTCTAACTGCCTGAACTCCACCTCTAACATCTCGACCCCCACCTCTGGCTGGTTGAGCGGGTGGTGGAACACCTGGTGCGGGAACTATTGCACGAAAACCCTAGTGCTGAAAACTACTCGAGGCCCGAGGGGAAAATCTAGCAATGTGCCCCGGACCACCACAAGTATAACAAGATCTCGTCTGCTGAGACTGCTCACAAACTGACCCTGACGACCTAAGTAACCACCCTGAAAACTCTAGAGCGGCGGTGCACTGATAGGAGCTGGTGGTGCATTGTAGGGCAACTGATCAGAATAATGTATGTGTGAACAAAAGCCACCTGGAGCACTACGAGAAACCAGGAGTGCTGACTGAAACGGCCTAGGAGGATAGCCCCCACCATAAGAAACCCTACCTCCAGATGAGACAACACTGAACCGGCCAAAATGACGAGGCCTCTTGTCATACCCCTGACCACTCCCCTGTGATAGAACCATCTCGACTCGTCTGGCCACATTGGTTGCATCCTGAAAGGAAATATCACTCCCTGTCTCTCTAGCCATATGTAATCTGATCGGCTGAGCTAGTCCCTTAATAAACCTCCTCACCCTCTCTCGGTCGGGGGGAAGTATCATAATAGCATGACGGGCCAAGGTAATGAAGCTGGTCTCATACTGAATGACGATCATAGAACCCTACTGAAGATGCTCAAACTGCCTCCGATAATCCTCTCTCTCAATGATATGGAGAAACTTCTCCAGAAATAAATCGGAGAACTGGGCCCAAGTCAAAGGCGGTGATCCAGCTGGTCTGGCGAAACAATAATCTCTCCACCAGGTCTTGGCAGGACCTGATAGACGAAAAGTAGCAAAGTCGACCCCATTAGTCTCCATTATCCCCATGTTCCGTAGGACCTCGTGATAGCTATCCAAATAGTCTTGGGGGTCCTCTGAAGATGCACCACTATAAGTAATGGTAACCAGCTTGGTGAAACGGTCCAACCTCCACACATCATCAGCATACATAGCTGCTCCATCACCGGTCTGAACCATAATACCCGGCTGAACTACCCCAACTGTCTGAGGTGCTGGAGTCTGGAATTGAGCAGCTAACTACTCCGGAGTGCGAGTAACGGGAGTCTAGGCTCCTCCCCCAGCCTGAGAGGATCCTGGAGTACCGAGGTGGAAATGAACCCCTCGGGAACCTGAGCTGGTCCAACCGGTACTGTGTGGGCAGGAACCTAATCAACCAAAATCTACCTGAGGCTCCGCCACTGGGGTTGCTGCTCTGGGCTGAGCTATGCCTCTACCTCGGCCTCTAGCATGGCCTCAGTCTCGGCATCGTCCTCAGCCACTCGTAGGAGCTACAACTGGAGACTCGGGCTACTGATCAGTGGATGAAGAAGCACATGTTCTCGCCATCTACGAGGGAAGAGAGTAGAAATTCAATTAATTTTGAGAAATCAAATCGCACGACAGAGAAGAATAGATTTGAAGTCATTCCTGAACTATGTAGCCTCTAGGGGATAAGCACAAACGTCTCCATACCGATTCCTCAGACTCTACTAAGCTTGTCCGTGAATTGTGAGACCTAAGCAACCTAGTGCTCTGCTACCAACTTGTCACGACCCGAATTTCCCACCGCCGGGACCGTGATGGCGCCTAACATTGAACCCGCTAGGTAAGCTAACGTTAATGTTTATTTACCTTATTCAATTATTTTTAACAAATAACAGGTGATGTACAAATCAGCGGAAACAAAGTAGGAGGGGACGCCAAGTTCTGCAGAAGCCTGCAGGACTACCTCGGAATCTCCAAAAGGGCTGAAGGCAGCCTCTTCATTCTAAGGTTCGTAGAATCCAGTACCGGGATCTGCACAAAATTGCAGAGTGTAGCAGCAGTACAACCGATCCCATGTCCTGAGTAAGTGTCATGCCTAACTTCGGTGAAGTAGTGACGCGGCTGGGACACAACAACCAACTAAACCTGAGTAATTTAATCATATACGGAGAAAATAATAACAACAAAAAATAAGAAGCTAAATACAAAGAAAGGGGAACATGCTGAGGGGAGGAAATATCAAATAATGGAAATAACAAAGTAGAGCAACCAAGTTGATATCAATTTAAACAACAGAAGTAACAACACAAAAACAAGTGCACGACATCACCCTTCGTGCTTTTACTCTCATCCTCACAATAAATCTATAGAAACGGCACGACATCACCCTTTGTGCTATTTATATCATAATATGGCACGTCATCACCCTTCGTGCTTTTACTCTCATCCTCACAATAAATCAATAGAAACGACATGACATCACCCTTCATGATTTTACCCTCATCCTCACAATAAATCAATAGAAAACGGCACAACATCACCCTTCGTGCTTTACACTCTTCCTCACCCAAAAAAATCAATAACAACAATCCGGCAACGAAATCAACAATACAAACAACAACAATAAATCCATAACGTCCCGGCAAGGGAGTCAACGGTAGAATCAATATCATCCCGGCAAGGGAAAACAACTATAAACAATCTCACCTAGTTACTCAATTTCACGTAGTAATTCACAACTCGAACCAATGCTCAACAATGATCAATACCAAAGAAACACCACCAACATAGATAATTGTCAAATTAAACTCCAGTAATGCTTAATGAAAAATCACATAAATCACAATATTCGACTCACGGCATGCTTGACACCAACGTATAGATACTCGTTACCACACCTATACGTTACACATTATACTAACACGTAGAAAATATAACATAATACCTATTCCCTCAAGCTAGGGTTTAGCCAAACACTTACCTCGAATTCCACGACCAAACTCAAGCCTCAATTACCGCTTTCCCTTTAGAATTCGCCTCCAATTCGATTGTATCTAGACATAATTACCTTAACAATATCAATAAATGCTAAATAATTCAACCCCGATGCTTAATTATGAGTTTTCTATCATTCTTCCCAAAAAGTCAAAAATCGACCCCAGGCCTGCTTGGTCAAAACACGAGGTTCGGACCAAAACCCAATCAGCCATACACCCAGGAGCTCGAATATATAATTAGTTTCGGAATCTGACCCCAAATCGAGGTCTAAATTCCCAAATTTTTAAAATCACTAATTCTTCTAAAATCCCTAACTTTACATCCTTCAAGAATAAGACTTAGGCCAAGAAATCTAATTGGTGTTAATGGAAAATGAAGAAAACGAGTTTAAGATTACAAACCTAGAACTTGGTGGTGAAATCCCCCTTCAAAAATCACCCCTAAGCTTCCTTGGCTTTAAAAATAAGAAGTTATGGCTAAAATCCCATTTTTCTACTGTTTTAAGAGCTGGGCGACAGTACTCAGTGTATTCGTGTGAGCACTGCCGCGTTCGCGAAGGGCAGCCTATAAGAGGACTTATGCGATCGCAGGACGAGCTGTGCGTTCGCGAAGGCTTAGCCCTGCCCCTCCTTCGCGTTCGCGTACAAGGGGTCGCGTTTGCATAGCTCTCCTAGGTTCCTGGCCAACCTCCCTCCTATAACTGTGCGTTCGCGTTTGACCTGGTGCGTTCGCGTAGAGTAATTTCCGCAATGCTCCGCGTTGCACCCAGGTCTATGCGTTCGCGTAGAGAAAATCCCAGCCCCAGCCCGACTTACTCTTCGCATTCGCGTGGGTTACCACACGGTCGAATAGAACAAAATACCAGACACCAGCAAACATTATTCTCACCAGATTTTTTCTAAGTCCAAACCACTCTGACACCTAACCGAAACTTACCCGAGCCCTCGGGGCTCCAAACCAAACATGTACACAACCTTAAAAACATCCTACGGGCTTAATCGTGTGATCAAATCACCAAAATAATATCTTAAACAACGATTTTAGCATAAAAATCAAAGAAAATCTCAAGAACTTTCAAAGTTTCAAATTTCACAACTACGGTTCCGAATCATGTCAAATGACCTCCGTTTCTTACCAAAATTTTCAGGCATCACTCAAATACTATATTAAACCTGTACCGGGCTCCAGAATCAAAATACGGGGCCGATACTATCAATTTCAAATATAATCAAATTTCCAAAAACTCTTATAATTTCAGTAAAACAATTTCTTTCAAAAATTCATTTCTCGGGCTTGGGACCTCGGAATTAAATTTCGGGCATACACCTAAGTCCCATATTTTCCTATAGACCCTCCGGGATCGTCAAATCACAGGTCCAGGTCTGTTTACTAAAAATGTTGACCGAAGTCAACTTAAATTCAATTTTAAAGGCAAAATTAGTATTTTTCTCAATTGATCATATAAAAGCTTTCCGGATATTCGCCCGGACTGCGCACACAAAATAAGGTGAGATAAAAGAAGGTTTTCAAGGTCTCGAAATACAATTTTGACTTATAAAATGAGAGATGACTTTTTAGATCATGACAGTAACCTTACAAAATTTGTAAACTATTGGATGATAAAGCAACTCATCTTCAATCAAGACCTGTCAAATCTGAGTGCTAGTAAATACAGGAAGGAAACAAAATGTCTCTAAAGTAAACAAATGAAACATCTCTTAGAGCTTCTGAAGGTATTGGAAACTTGCCGATTTACAGAATTCCTTTTTCCTTTTGTAGTAATATGCTCATGGCCTATCCATAGTTCCATAGCCAAAAAGGTATTGGAAATGATGGCTTGTGTCAATAACAAAATATAAAGTGTAGTGCTTGTCATTCTTCGCTATATACTGGATAAATCTCCATATATATATATATATATATACATACCCTTTTATTCTTTATAAAATTTTATGCTAGACATTATCTCAAATCATGTAAGGGTAAGGAGCAACCACGAGTAGTTTAAAGCACAAAGAGATTAGTTTAATAAATTAATAATAATCACAGGACAGAATGAAAATTTAAAGTAAAAACATAATCAAAATCTGCTAACTTAAACAAAAAAGAGTCATTGTTCCTATTACAACACACTATTGACGAATTAACCCAAATAATCGTTCATCTAATCTCTTAAACTAAAAATAGCCGGTGAAAGTATAATATATGTATAATATGTGTAAAATTTTGTATAATTAATGTATAATATATATATTTTTTTTTAAAATGTAAACAATGAATACGACCGATTATTTATATAAAGATCCCCCACTATGTTCGTAGATTTCAGCCCACCCTTTTTTTATACAAAGCCAAAATATGATATGACTTTCCTTGAATTATGACACCGAAATAACTGAACAAGACATCAAAGCATGTAACGTATAAGAGGATTGGTGAGGACTCATTCTGGAACTTCTTTTTTGAGCTGTAATTTTGCCTGTGCAAATATAATTGAATTAGTTTTGGACAACGAAAGAGCTAGATAACGCGGAAAAAAGTAAAACGACTTTAAGAGAAAAATTATATATTTGAAGAAATAATCTAGTATTTAAAGGATAAAAAGGTCGATCTAACTTTTTGGAATTGTTTTCGTTGATTAATATTATGCTTTTTACTTAAAACAATACTAGTGTTACTTAAATGAAATATCAGCTAAACATTGTATAAAATAATTCCATATTTCACATTAAAATAATTAATCCATTGTTTAGTTTATTTTGGCCCAATTCATCTTAGGCCAAGTAGTAACTTACATATCTATTAATGGAATTTTTACATTCCTATACCATATAGTAAGCTATATTACCCTCCATGCTTAACTTTTAATATAATTATTTTTATATACCTAATTATCATTTATGTACATTTTAGAGGGTTTAATGGTATTAATTAGTCTCCTAATTTAACTCTACCGTATATTCTCACTCCCCGCACGTTTCTCTCTCCAAATCCCATCCCTCACCCATGTATCAAACAACACCCCACGATTTCCTCTTCAATCACCCACTATTTCCTCTTCTGAAACCAGCGAAAATTTATAACCCCTCCATAACGCCTATTTGCAAGTTCTTTCTTCTAAAATCAGTCAAAATTTGTACTATTCTTCAAAGTTCATACACCCCATTAACGACCAGCTTCAAAGATTTTCAATGAAGAAGAACAGAGCTTCAAAGAACAATCCTAAAAAAGTTAAAGAAGAATTGGGTGTTGTTGCAAAATATTGGAAATTCTCTCTACGTCTCTCTCTATCTCTCAATCCTTAATTTCAGTAATGTAAAGCAAAGGAAAAGAGAGCAGCAATTCCACCATTGATAGCCATTAAAAATCTTTGAAGATTTGAATTCGAATTTGGATTTTCAAAAATCATTATTTGTTTGGATTGAATGTTATTGGAAACAATTGGAAATATGGTTTGGAGTTTATATCCAAATTTTGAGGATGATTTGGTGAAGATTAGACTGAATTTTTGCTAAATTCAGATTGTAAGTCAAAGAAGAAGAAGAAGAAGACGTGATATTCACTATATTTACGAAATTGTTGAAAAATTATAGAAAAATTATATAAATAATGTAAGAAAATTGTAGATAAGTTGTAGATACATTGTGTAATATATACTTAGTTGTATGAAATTTATTTTTACTATGTATAAATCCGATACAAAATATACAAAAGACATATTGTATAAATTTTATACGAAATTTGTATTTACGTTGTATGTTATTGTAGTTATATTTAACTTGATAGAAATAATGTGTAAAAGTTGTAGAGAAGTTGTAGATAAATTGTATAATATATAATTAGTTGTCTGAAATTTTATTTTTACTATGTATATATCAGATACAAAATATACAAAAGACATATTGTATAAATTTTTTATTTAAGTTGTATGTTATTGTAGTTGTATTTAACTGGGTATAAATAATATGTAAAAGTTATAGATAAGTTGTATAATATATAATTAGTTGTATGAAATTTGTTTTTATCGTGTATAAATCAAATACAAAATATACAAAAGACATATTGTATAAAATTTATTTAAAAATTATATTTAAGTTGTATGATATTGTAGTTGTATATAACTGGGTAGAAATAATGTATGAAAGTTGTAGATAAGTTGTAGATAAATTGTATAATATATAATTAGTTGTATCAAATTTGCTTTTACAACTTTCATACATTATTTACCTATATAAATAACAAGCTTGTTGCAAGACGTTGCAATATATCTTAGGATATCTTTTAACTATTTCTTTCATAAATCAATCTTTCTTTGATTCCTGTTTCTTTTATTGAACAGATAAGAGTTCAATTTCTGGAATTTCCGCATTCCTCCATCCTGGCTGGTACCAATTCAAAGTACAACACGAAAGTAGAAACCAGATCTTAGTTAGTCTCACATAAATGTATTACCTTTTGTAGCAACTTGAAATAGGGAAAGGTTTATGAAGTTTCAACTGACTAGGTGTGTAGAGGGGATCCCTATTTAGTTGTGTATATTCAGTATCATCAGTCGAGAAAATCAAACATCTATAGCTGCAGCTGTGAATTATTTAGGTACATTTTGTTAGCTTTTTTGTGTATATAGAGATACAGAAACAAAATGTACAGACTACTTTGGCTAATTAAATTTGACGGAAATTCATGTGTTTATCATCTTTCTTTCATCGTCTTTTCCTCTCATTGAATATTTCAATTCTTGAACTGGCGACTATTTGTTCTCGACAAATCAGTTGAATTCTTCCTTGCTGCCTATTGATAGTGATTTAAAATAATTGCTTGAGCTTTTGTAGAGTTTCATTCTGTTATTGACTCATTGTCAATTTATTTTTTTTCATTTTCAAACATTTTGATACTGGGTAGACGCCAAAGCGTGATAGAAGGGAAGAAAAATAAGGAAACAGAAAAGGAGAAAAAAAAGAAGGAAAATGGTGTAACTAAATCCCTTGATTGAAGGCATTAATAATGGATTGGGAACCTTTTAAGGTGGATTGTATATATTTTGTAAACAAAACTTGTTTATGCCGGGTAATTAACTAAACATGGACATTGAATGTAATAAAGTTTCCAATAATGTATAGGAATGAAAAAACGCCTCTATTAATCTTGTCATTTTACCGTCCAAATTCAATTCAGCCCACTCATTTGCCACCTTTAAATCAGCTTATCCTCAAACTCAGTCTATATTTTAACACCAAAACAGACGCCTCTCCCTCTCTACTGTAAGGTGAAAATTTGAGCAAACAATTATATACCAACTTTATTATAAACCTTAACTGCAGTCTAGTGCCACCTAACTTGAAGCACATTGACCTCACACTTGTATTCCATATTATATTCAAGATACAAACCTCTTCCAATTAAACAAGTCTTAATAATTGACAACTGCCTAATTAAAGTACATTTATCACAAGCCACGAACGAACAAAAAATATGTCCTTCTGAAGAATCCTCTTGTGATTCTCCTCTTCCTAATGAGTTATTGCTCTTTTAACTATCTCAATACGTTTTTGAATTTCAATCTTCAATTCTTATAGATCACATATTAAGTGCTGGTTGTGGTCACTGGTCAATCCTTTTCAGTGTGATGATATAATCACATATCAAGCATATCAAATTATTTTTCATTCCTAGTGCATCTTGCAATTCCTTTTTTTCTCTCTGCTGTGTATCATCGATGAATGATTGATGAACCTTCGAATATTCAAATTGTTCTTGGATCAAGTGGAAAAGTTATACAAGTATCTTAGTGAAAAGGTATTTCTTGTGTGTTTACAATAAAGTCAGCTTCTTTCAATAAAGTCAATGTATTTTCTTACAAGTGAATATCTTATTTCTCCAATTCTTGTGTCTTTTTCTATTAACATGAAACATACACCAAGAATACCCTAATAGTACATGTACAGAATATCCACTAGAATATTCTCGTAGAATACCATAATAGTACAGGTATCGAAAAATTAACATGTTGTAAATCGCGTGGCGCGATTCGCAATGTGTAAATAAACGGACGAATGCGCGATATCGCGATTTGTTCAAAAAAATACTCTAAATATTAAAAGCGGTTAGAAAGTTTAAAAATTCCATGATAGGTTCAAAACATGTAATAAATCAGATAATGAGACCAATTATTAATAGTTGAGCGATTGTGCTAAAATTACAGAACCCGAGAATGCCTCTATGATGACCCAAAGGGTCATCTTGTGTTTTAGAACTATATTTCACGCTCTCTAGGCTTAAAAATCTCATTTTTACCCTCCTCGATTTGCATGCGTGCAGTCTGGGTATGTTTCCGAAAAGCTTTTATGTGGAAAATTGAAGAAAATAATAATTTTTAGTTGACTTTGGTCGACGTTTTGAGTAAACGGAACTGGACCCGTAGTTCGACGGTCCCAGTGGATCTGTAGTAAAATATAGGACCTGGACGTATACCCGCAATCGAATTCCGAGGTCCCTAGCTTGAGAAATAAATTTTTGATTTAAAATTGAAAGACTGAATTTATAATGGTTTTAAGAAATTGGCTAATAGTTGATCTTGTTGGTACCGGGTCCGTATTTTTGTTCCGGAGCCCGATACAGGTCTGTTATGATATTTATACCTTATCTGTGAAATTTTGTGAGAAACGGAACTGATTTGACGTGATCCGAACGTCGGGTTGAGAAAATAAAACTTTTAAAGTTTTCTTGAGAATTTCATATGTTTTGGTGCTAAATGCATAGTTCTAGGTGTTATTTCGGCGATTTGATCACATGAGCAAGTTCGTATCATATTTTTATACTTGTCTGCATTTTTGGTTTGGAGCCCCGAGGGCTCGGGTGAGTTTCGGATATGTTACGGAGTTAAAAGAACTTAGAAAGAATTTCTGGTGTGCTTCAGGTCTGCAGATCTTGCATTTGCGAGGTCTGCGAGCCTCGCAATTTTGAAGAAGTTTCGCATTTGCGAGCATGGAGCTAGGCTGGGTAGTCTCGCAATTGCGAGAAAAGGACCGCATTTGCGGAATGTACCTGTTCGCAATTGCGATATTGTGTTCGCATTTGCGATAGCTGCAGAAATGCGAAGGATTCACAAATTTCAAATTTGTGATGACTTTCTCGCATTTGCGAGCTTCGCAATTGCGAAGCTCTAGTCGTAAACGCGACATCTGCAACTGATTGGTCTTGACTTAGACGGGATTTTTTTCATTTTTCCCACATTTCCAAACACAAGAAACCCTCTAGGCAATTTTTAAAAAGTAACTTCTTCCCCAAATCATAGGTAGGTGATTCTTAACTCATTTTTTCAATCTTTCACTTCATTTTACTAGATTTCAACCTAAAACCTAAGGTTTTCATGGTGGAATTGGGGATTTTTGGGTGGAAACTAGGTATTTCAAAATTTGGGGATTTAGACCTCAAATTGAGGTCGGTTACAAAATCAATTATATATCCGGGCTCAGGGGTGAATAGGTAATCGACTTTTTGTCCGAATTTCGGATTTGGACCAAGCGGGCCCGAGTGTTGACTTTTTAAAAAAATGATCTAAATTTAACCTTTAGTTATCATGGGTGATTCCTAAGGCTCATTTTGAATCATTTCGTTCGTAATTTCCAAGATATTGTTGGCTTAGAGGCTAATTTGAAAGGCAAAGCTATGATTCAACTTTGAGTGATATTTGGAGCGAGGTAAGTGTTGTGTATAACCTTGACTTAAGGGTATAGGAACCTTTGAATTTTGTGTTATGTGATAAATCAAGTGAGCGGCGTATACGTGAGGTGACGAGTACCTATGCGCCGCCAGTTTTCCTGTTTTACCTGTTTTCTTCTGTTTTCTCTTATATTGTTTTCCTTCTTGCTTTACTTGTTACATGCTTAACTGTAATTATGTGCTTAAATTTTTACCTGTTGGATATTTGTTCCCCCGTAGGATTATTGCTTCCCCCTTTATTGGTTTAAACTGTTCTTATTGGCATCTTCTGTGATATCCTGGTTTGCTCTCGCTGAGTAGTAGTAAACTTATTGGTAAGGGCCTTGTGTGAATTTTATGAAATTTCTGTATATTATGTGCAATTTACTATGATATAGTACGATCGGATTGCGCGCCGTAACAAGAAGAATAAGGGAGGATTGATGAGAGGAATAAGGGTGAATATGATTATTCGGTGGGATCGGGTTGCACGCCGTAAGAGGAGGAATAAGGTGGATTGATACGGAGTAATAAGGGTGAATTAATATATTGATATTGATATATGGTGGGATTGAGTTGGACGCCGCAACATATACATACATATATATATAAAAAAAATTTACTGTTATTGTAAATTATTATGGAGGAATAAGGGAGGATTAGTGGGATCGGTTTGCACCCTACAACATATATATATATATATATATTTACTTTTATTGTAATTTTTATGGAGGAATAAGGGAGGATTGATTGGATCGGTATGTGCGCCGCATTAATATATGTGTTTATTTATTCTTCGTTGACTGTGTAAGTTACTCGATGTTTTACATTTCGTATAAGGATTTGTTATAGATGGACATTGATAAGACACCGAAGTTACGTACTTAGTCTTGCAATTTACTGCTTTTAAATTACTGTCTTCTTTTCTGCCTTATTATTTACCGACTGTAGCATATATTGTGGGTGTCCCACCGTAGCCTCGTCACACTTTCGTCGAGGTTAGGCTCGACACTTACCAGTACATAGGGTCGGTTGTACTGATATAGCACTCTGCACTTCATGTGCAGATTTCGGAGCAGGTTGTGGCTGACTGAGAGATTTAACTCAGGTTCAAAGTTGGAGACCCAAGGTAGTCCTGCTGGGGTCCGCAGGCCCTAGCGTCCCCTTCTACGTCTATTTATTACTGTTTTTCTTTCTTTCCAAAAACAGATGTAAATTTCTTCCAGGCTCATGTTTGTAGAAAATTNTGGCGTCCCCTTCTACGTCTCTTTATTACTGTTTTTCTTTCTTTCCAAAAACAGATGTAAATTTCTTTCAGGCTCATGTTTGTAGAAAATCATAGTGTGTTCGTGAAATTGTAACACCAGGTTCTGGGGAGGAGTAGAATGTAAATGACTTCGATTTCTATATATCTTACAGTTATTCCGCTTTATTTTGTCTAATTACTGTTAATTACTAAAAATTGACATAAATGGCTAAACAATCTATAATGTTTCCTTGCCTGGCAAGTGTGATGTTAGGCGCCATCACGATCCCGATGATGGGTATTTCGGGTCGTGACAGCCTCAAACTTTATCTCTGGTTAATAGAATTTGTTACCCGATATTCCGTGTTCGCGGACCAAAAAATAGAGTCAATTTCCACGATTTTGGATTTTAAAATAAACCGGTGACTTGGAACACCATAAATTATTTCAAGTAGCGACTCTGAAATTAATTAAATAATCTCATTTCGAATAATGTCACTTAAATTGAAAAAACTCTCATATCCCCCTCGGGAAAAAGGAGGTGTGACATCTCTGTTACAAAATGGTTATGTTATCACTAAAACAAAAGATTTATAAACTGTAACTGTCACGACCTAATTTGCCACCGTCGGGACCGTGATGGCGCCTAACATTGAACCCACTAGCCAAGCCAATATTAATGTTTATTTACCTTATTCATTTATTTTTAAAAAATACAGGTGATGTAAAAATCAGCGGAAATAACAGTGCCAGAGAAAACAAAGTCTAACAACTTAATTAAAGCCATTACAAAAATGATAATACTAAACCCAAGAATTTGGTGCCACAACTTCACGGACTGTCTATGAATACTACATTTAAAGGTCCGAACAAAATAAATACATCTGTCTCAAAATAAAGAAGAACGAATTGGAAATAAAGTAGGAAGGGACGCCAAGTCCTGCGGACGCCTGCAGGAGTACCTCGAAATCTCCAAAAGGGCCGAAGGCAGCCTCCTCACTCTAAGGTCCGTAGAATCCTGTACCGGGATCTGCACAAAAGTGCAAAGTGTAGCATCAATACAACCGACCCCATGTACTTAGTAAGTATCGAGCCTAACCTCGGCGAAGTAGTGACGATGCTGGGACACGACAACCAACTAAACCTGTTTAATCATATACGATGAAAATAATAACAATAAGAAATAAGCAGCTAAATACAAAGAAAGGGGAACATGCTGAGGGGGGAAAATATCAAATAATAAAAATAATAAAGTAGAGCAACTAAGTTGATATCAATTTAAACAACATAAGTAACAGCACAAAAACAAGTGCACGGCATCACCCTTCGTGCTTTTACTCTCATGCTCACGAAATAATATCTGCATCACCCTTCGTGCTTTTACTCTTATCCTCACAATAAATCTATAAAAACGGGATGGCATCACCCTTCGTGCTTTTAATATCATAATATGGCACGGATATCACCCTTCGTGCTTTTACTCTCATCCTCACAATAAATCAATAGAAATGGCACGGCATCACCCGTCGTGATTTTACCCTCATCCTCACAATAAATCAATAGAAAACGGCACGACATCACCCTTCGTGCTTTACACTCTTCCTCACCCAAACAAATCGATAACAACAATCCGGCAACGAAATCAACATCACAAACAACAACAATAAATCCATAACGTCCCGGCAAGGGAGTCAACCGTAGAATCAATATCATCCCGGCAAGGGAAAACAACTATAAACAATCTCACCTAGTTACTCAATTTCGCGTAGTAATTCTCAACTCGAACCAATGCTCAACAATGATCAATACCAAAGAAACACCACCAACATAGATAACTGTCAAATTAAACTCAAGTAATGCTTAATGAAAAATCACATAAATCACAATATTCGTCTCACGACATGCATGACACCAACGTATAGATACTCGTTACCACACCTATACGTTGCACATTATACTAACACGTAGCAAATATAACATAATACCTATTCCCTCAAGCTAGGGTTTAGCCAAACACTTACCTCGAATTCCACGACCAAACTCAAGCCTCAATTACCGGTTTCCCTTTAGAATTCGCCTCCAATTTGATTGTGTCTAGACATAATTAGCTTAACAATATCAATAAATGCTAAATAATTCAACCCCGATGCTTAATTATGAGTTTTCTATCATTCTTCCCATAAAGTCAAAAATCGACCCGGGGCTCGCTTGGTCAAAACATGAGGTTCGGACCAAAACCCGATCACCCATACACCCACGAGCCCGAATATATAAATAGTTTCAAAATCTGACCCCAAATCAAGGTCTAAATTCCCAAAATTGTAAAATCACTAATTCTCCTAAAATCCCTAATTTTCTACCCTTCTAGAACAAGATTTAGGCCTAGAAATCTAATGGGTGTTAATAGAAATGAAGAAAACGAGTTTAAGAACACAAACCTAGAACTTGGTGGTGAAATCCCCCTTCAAAAATCGCCCCTAAGCTTCCTTGGCTTTTAAAATATGAAGTTATCGCTAAAATCCTGTTTTTCTACTGTTTTAAGCGTTAGGCGACAGTACTCAGTGCGTTCGCGTGAGCACTGGCACGTTCGCTAAGGGCAGCCTATAAGAGGACTTATGCATTCGCAGGACGAGCTGTGCATTCGTGAAGTCTTAGCCCTGCCCCGCCTTCGCGTTCGCGTACAAGGGGTCGCGTTCGCATAGCTCTCCTAGGTTCCTGGTCAGCCCCCTCCTATAACTGTGCGTTCGCGTTTGACCTTGTGCGTTTGCGTAGAGTAATTTCTCCAATGCTCCGCGTTCGCACCCAGGTCTATGCATTCGCATAGAGAAAATCCCAGCCCCAGCCCCAGTCCCAGGCCTAGAAATCATTGTTTACATTATATTGTTAGTCAATTACTAGTTTATTATTTTGTTATTAGATTTAGTAAACCTCACCAAATTATATTCAAAATTTTTGAGAAAACTGAATAAGTACCAGTAGTATTTTAAAGACTTAGTTGATACGTCTATTCCCTGTGGGATTGACT
>ML369888.1:0-136840 GCA_005239525.1 Nicotiana knightiana | reverse complement strand
CCCTAACCCCAACCCCACCAACCAACAAACTTTCATATAAACACACTGCAAATATACAAGACAAAATCTTCCTCCATTTTCACTGCAGGGGTTTTTCGGGAAAATCAAGAAAGCAGAGATCTAAAAAAAAGATGGGATGTTTTCTTGGATGTTTTGGTTTTACGACCAAGAAACAAAAGCGCATAAAACCTTGTAACAAGTTCCAAGTAGGTTATTTTGTTAAATTAATTTGTGTCAATTTTTAACTTCTGTTTGTTTCATATGACACGTTTTTCAAGTTTAAGTTAAATGGTTATAGGTGTTGTGTCGAATTAGTTAGAAATGAAAGTTTATACTAGTGTTGATTTTAGTTGTATGCAAAACTTTGATTTTCTTTGATATACTATATGATCCTTTCATATGAAGTGGTTCCCTTGTGTTATTTGAATTCCAACTTGTTTGCTTTTTTTTGAATCTTGTTTTTAGGTGCATCAAAAGTATGTACAACTAGACTCTGATAAGGCAAATGCTGCAGATTCTGTAAATTCTGAACCCAGGTCAGTCAGTAACTCATGAATTTTCATTTTTTTCGAACAATATTTGATGATGTCGGTGTCCGGATCACCTTGAGTCGAGCGTCTATCGGAAACAACCTGATAGGGTAAGGGCTGCATACACATTATCTTCTCCGGACTCCACTTGTGGGATCACACTGAGTTTGTTATTGTTGTTGTTGTTATTGTCGTTGTAGTGGTGTCCGGATCAGTTTATGCAGCTCGACTATTTCACCAAATACTGGATAATTCTACCCACTAAGACTTAGACAAATGAGATTTAACCACCTAGCTTTTTTTGTTTGTCTCGTTTGGAATTTGAACAATGACGTCTCATAATTTTCACTCATTTCTACGACTTCTAGGCCATTTCATGTTATGTGTTCGTGAATCTTACTTGATTTTTCTTCATATTCCATAATTTTCACCGACTTCATTAACGCCAGTTAGGTAGTTTGTGAATTTTACTTGGTTTTCTTTGATCTCCCATAATTTCCAGGGATAAGCCTAAAGAATCATCAAAACCTAAGGTAAAAAAGAAAGTGAGCTTCAATTTGAATGTTAAGGCCTACGAGCGAATCCGAGATGATGACAACAACACAACATATTTCTCAGATGAAGAGGAGAAGACACAATGTGAATACAATGAACAAAATACTGCAAAATCAAGTATGTCTATGTACCCTTCAAGTTATCGATACTATAACTGCAACGATGAGGAAGACGAGATAACACTTGAGGAAAGTGATATCGATGATCTTGATGAAGAAGACTATGGCGCTAGCGATGATGACGATGATGATGGTGACGACGAGACAGAAAACAAGTTTGAAAATGATAGAAGGCTGAACAAAGATAAGACAAATGAAGTAGGTCAAGATCATAGGAATTTGTATGGGAATTCTGTGCTACTTCCAGTTGAAAATCTCACTCAATGGAAAGCAGTTAAAGCTAAAGGAGCACAGCAAGTGAAACATCAGAAGGAAAACATTACCAAACAAGAAATACCGTTGCTTAAAAAGCCAGTAATCAACTGTGTAGATCCAAATCTCAAAGATAACTCTAAGCCTAAGGCTAAGGGGCATGAAATTCCAGTTGATACCAGTCTCTCAAACTGGCTGGTTTCAGCAGGAGCGGCATCAGTAAATCGCTCGGCTGTGTATTATATTGAAGACAGAGCTAAAGATCATCAAGTTGTGCTTGATGTAGTTAATACTATATAAACAAAAGAAGTGCAGAGAATGGTCTAAATACATTTGGATTGATGTTTGTGTAAAGTATTGTTTGTCTTTATGTTTCGGACACAGTACATGATTTGTGAGTGCAGTTGTGTTGTATTCTTTTCTGGACAAATTTGGGACATAAAATTCCATGTTGTAATTCATTATTTTTACAAAAAACAAAGTAGTGGACAAATGAACAAAGTTGTTACAAAACCAAATCTTGCAGCTTTGTGCTAGAATACAATCATCAGATGTAAGCTTCAGTACTCATTTACATTATAATTGAGCAAAAGAAAACAAGAAAAACCCGAAGGTTCTGTATGCTACATACAACAGAGGAAGTCATTCTCTCTATCTGATTGTGTACAGCGGAAAGGGTCGATTCATTTGGCTCGAGGTGCCAAAATTGGAGACAGTTTCTCTTTAACAAACAGCTGTTATTTTAGGCTATAAGATACGAATCAAGGAGATTCAACGCCTGTATGGTAGTGCATTCACTGAGAACTACATTATTCTACAAATGCAAGAATCTGATTCATCGTCATCTGAGTCACTGGCATCACTGCGGGATAAAACAAAAAGATATGCGTTAGATCAATCCAGACAAACTATAGATTAGTTATCTACTAAAAACATTACACAGCTGCAGGGTAAAATTAAATACATTTTTGTCTTATGATGAACTAAATAGAGAAAAACAAACAAACGTTAACAAAATATATCGAGCAGTGTCCTGCAACAGCAAGTGCCAGATCGCCAATAATGAGAAAACATAAACAGTGGCTCATTAACAAGAATTCAATATCTACACTTGTTCTGGATGTAAACCATTAAAGTCAAATTTAATATGAAATTGAGATTCTTTCTACTTTTTTTTTTTTTTTTTTTTTTTTTTTTTGGATAAAGGAAATTGATAGATTGTCTCATCTTAATATTAATGTTGGGCAATATACATCTTTATGATGCATCATGTGACACCAAGAAACTAGTTCAGTAGGACCTTTGCCAATAATTATGAAATTAGTAATGACTCAGAGCATGGAAGTCCAAGGACAATTGCCAATTTATGCTATAAGAAAGGTACTCAACTATATAACCATCACCATCCTTCTCAAAAAAAAAAAAAACTATATAACCATCACCATTAGGAAGGAAAGCTAAATATAAGATATCACTAGATTACAAATGGAATGTCCACCTCACCCCAGTATAATCACGTTGTTTTAAAACGGAACTTCTACCCTTCTGAACTGGAAGGGGTAGAAATTCCGTCTTTAAACAATATGATTATACTGGGATGAGGTAGGCATTCCATTTGAACTTCTACCCTTTATTATATAGAGCCAAATAGTCACACGAGAATCACTTTTCGTCAATTAGTTTTTGCCCTTTTCCATATAAAATTCAAACATCAAAACGAATATTATGTGTTTCCATTATGGATGATAATGGGGCAAGGTGGGGCGGGGGAAGGCTTAGGCAGACAGGGAAGGGCCTATGATATAACCACTTTAACCTACGACGACAGAAAGATGCAGTGGGGTTTCTGTAGTTTAGCGTTCTGCCTGGTTAATATTACTTAGTTTATGAAATGTTTGTATTCTTCATTGTTGGACTTAGGATATTTTGTTGAAGCTTTGGAAAAGGAGAGTTTGTTCAGGGTTAGGCCTCAATTCGCCTTACCAACCCCAAGGAAACTCCGAAAACATGCCTAGATCGTTTGTACAGACACACATTTGGGTGCTAGATCCAAAGCCGAGAGGGAAACAGCCCTGCCGTGGGGGACTGACCAACTATGAATAGATCTTACTTATGCTTACGGGTCAGAACATATATTAGTCCGTGAGTATGCAGGATTTCTTCTGGGACTTCTAAATCTTTGTTATGTGAGCTTGTTTTCTGCAGGTACGACCTTTGAGAAAATAGAAAAGTTAGTTTCCAACTTACTGTTTCCTGCTTATGATGCTCTTAAATAATTTAATTGGTGGTATAGGAATAGCTTTCATCAGAGGAAAGGTCTTTGACCTTCAACCTTATAGCAGTGGATATCAATGACCAGTTAGGTAAGATGCAGAATATTAAACATGTTAGATGGGGTTTGGCCAGATGTTGAAGCCTCTACGATGTGATTTCCAAGATGATTGGTTTTCTTCGAAAGGAGCGAAAGAAAAACAGATTTGGCTTTTAGGTAACCTCCAGATTGGGAATGTTATGGTTTTAAATTGTAAATATTCTGGGAAAATAGTAGGAGAATTTTTACAAGGATATTTTAATCCTGTATTGTTGTTGCTAGCTATCATCATCATGGTTTTGTAGGAAATTGTTTGCACTGTCATGATATTTATTTTTTATTATATCAGTACGCATAAGATTAAAGCCATTATCTTCACGTGCACCTAGTTGTTAGAGTTAAACAAGATTAATATAATTAAGAGGACAAAATATGAAAAAGAAAAAGAAGAATCAAACTGAAATAAAAAAGTTTTAAAAAGAAAATTAAGTAAGAGATGTGGGGGTGGGCAGGGTGTAAACAGGAAAGGGCAAGCAGGGTTAAAACTGTGGCGGAAGAAAGAATCATCAGCCCCATTTACCATCCCCAGTTCCCCTTAGCTAAGCCTAGCAATAAACAAAAATTTAATCTTAATAGATGTGCAAAGTCAGACAAGAAAATTTCAGAAAACTAGCAACTTTAATTGAAAGCACAAGTGAAAGGGTGTTATTTAGCACCTACGAAGCAAGCTATCTTAATTCATTTTTTCGATAAGTAACAAGCTACCTTAATTATAAACCAGGCTTCAACCGAACTCTGGTTATCTCTTATCTCATTTCTCCTGATCGAAGGAAACTGTGGTTATTTTTCCTCACATAAGAGGACCACAGTAAGCGATAGCAATGCTGTTAAAGAAGAGAGAAGCATTGCTCCCACTGCGTATACCCTTACAATCTGTTTGGTTCGCTCGAGTGAAGTATCTATCATTTGCTTCTGAAGAGAAATGGAAGTGATTTAGTTTCTCTTCTGTCCAAAAGGGTGGAAAAAGCTAACATGGAGGAACTTCCCATATTCTGACACAAAAAAAAAAAAAAAGAAGAAGAGAAAATAAGCTTATGACTCCTCTTTCACTTTGTAAATCTTTCTACCTTTCCTTTTTCATAGCTCAATCCGCCTAGAGGAAGTATTGGACCTCCTAGTTCATATGTCAAATTAAATCTGGAGGCATGGTACTGAAGGCCGGAAACAGTCCAACTCTAGTCACCTTACTAATAATATATCTTACAACCTTCAAAATCCAATCAAAATAGTTGCTGAAATTTTGTCAAGACACATATACTCTACTGCTCAGTTTTATTGTGATGACGTACTAAAGCAAACTGTAGAGACACACAGTTCCAAGCAGATGGCTCTATGCAATAGTATTGTCCATAAGTCATAACATTAGAAAAGGCTTCACCTCTCCCAAGTTAATAATCCTACTTCTCTTCTCGAGCTGCACACATATTTCTTAGTCCAAGAATTTTTAAAGTCTACACTAGTACTTGCTTCTGCAAGGGTCTTTAGATGCTTGAGAAACCTATAATGAATAGAATAGATGGGCAAGTTAAAACTAAACGAGTACTGACAGCTCATTAAATGCCTATATTGCTCAAATAGGAGTGCTCCAAAGTAGGGGGAGTTGCCATTAAATTACACTTCAATATAAAATGATAGCATGCTGCATTTAGATGGCGTAATACTTTGGCATTTTTTCACTGCGTTTTTGCTTTTTTGGATAGGGTGAGCATTTAATTGTTACATTGCCCAAAGCTAACAGTGATGCTTGTAGACTGATCAGATCAGGCCAACAATGGAGCCAGGATTAAAACATGCACCATTAAGGCCTAACAGTTCATCAGCTATTAGTTTAAGAAATCTAATGATCACATGCCTTTTTTTGGACGACAGTGGTGTCATTGCCAGTTTGGCATACCTCGATTAATCCACCTGTACACGATCACAGGTTACAGGTAAACATGCCCACCACAGTTGGAGCATATGAGCTCAGGTTAAGTGTTGTAGCTGGGATTCGAACATGGAATTTCCAGGTTGTTACTACTGTGCCTCAACTACTCAGTCATCCCCTTGGGAACTAATAAACAGGCTATATTTTGCTACTTATATTCATATATGCCAAGCGCAATAGCACTGCGGACAGGCAGTCTTCAGCAGTGATTCGCTCAATCAATCTGCTTATCATCGAAAAGATATCCACACAGGGTCTACATATAAATCTTTAGTACCGTGTTTCATATTTGACATAAACGAAATGCCACACTTAAGTTAATTTCTTTTTATTTTTTGATAAATCAAAAATCTACCAGACTAAGCCACTATACCATTTTTTTTATAAAGACTGAAGTACTATACCATAAATAATTCTACTGAAGATTATTCATTTGCCACATTTATTCTAGTAATCAACTGTGTCAAATAAAGGGTAGCCTGATGCACTAAACTCCCGGTATGCGTGGGGTCCGGGAAGGGCCGGACCACAAGGGTCTAAAACTGCATTTATGCAAGAGGCTGTTTCCAAGGCTCGAACTAGTAACCTCCTGAGTCACATGGCAACAACTTTACCAGATACGCCCAGGCTCCCCTTCTGATCGACCGTGTAAAATATGGAACTTATTAGCTAGTATCTTCTCCTTGACGAGCAACCAATACAATTCACATATAATCAGGGGAAACTTATACTTTGAAAAAAATCTTATGGACCAAAACTTCTACATATTAACTAGTATAAGTTAGCAGCTAGAAGCCAAATAATAGCTGAATGAGGAGAATTTGATCCAAAAAAAATTTACCTTGGCTGAAATTCCAAAACCTCAGCAAGTTTATTCCCATTTGTATCACTCCACTGCACTTTCCTCTTTGGTTTGCCTTTATTTTTTGACAACCCACCTTTTTTACAAGGCAACAGCAATGCTTTAGACTCATCATCCTCATCTTTAGAATCTTCCACACTATCTACATACTTAATTTTCTCCCCTTTAAATTCTTTACTTTTTGTATCCATTTGCCAAAATAAACAATAAAAGAAAGCTTTTCCCCCCTAAATTTACTTAAAGAACCCCCAAAATTAGATAAGTCCAATGCAGAACTAATAATCCCATTGCAAAGCTCAAATCTTTGCAAGAAAATTTCAAGATTTAAAGCATTATCTTCACGACCCACAAAAGTTCAGCTCTTAAATAACAATAAAACATGGAATTTGTAGATTCTTGATCTTCAAATCTTCATAAAAACCACATGGGTATGCATTAAAAAACTCAACTTTTTTAAAGAACAAATAAAGGGTCAAACAAGTGAAGCTTCAAGAATTCTTTTTTCCCCTCTCTCAATGTGAAGGAAAATGGATCAAAAACCCCTTGAATTTGTATGATTAGATTGGAAAAAAGAGAGAGAAATAGAAAGGGAGACAGGAGAGTGCGCGCGCGCGTGTGTGTGTGTGTGAGAGAGAGAGAGAGAGAGAGAGAAAAGTAGGCTGTTTGATTACAAAGAGAGAAGTGTTCGTTTACTTTTGTAACCATTATTTGTGGAAGCTCAAAATAATACTCTCTATGTATAACAAATAATAATTTTTTTAGTTTGCTCAGATATTTGAATATAATATTTTAAAATTTTCGAATATATTTAAAACTATTAAAATACTACAAATCATAATAATTTAAAATATTTAAAAGTCATATAAAAAGTTGCGGTTCAAGCACAACTCATTGGACTAGTTTCCCTGTCTCAACGATTTGTCCAAAAAACATGAGTGGATTAATATGGTAATCTTAAAATCTGTTCTAAATGAATTCGACTAACTTCGATTAATGTTTAATGCTTCTATGAGTTTTATTTAATTCTTGTTCAAGAAATTCATTAATTCAAACTATTAATCTTAATTTTCATAGTAATATATTAGATATTTATATTGTCATTAGAATATAAAAATACTATAGTGAAGAAGCCATGAGACTATATAGAATAGAAAATGGAAGCAAAAATTAGTGTACCCAAACATAATTAGTACTTGGCTGTTAAATACTTGGATGTTCGTAGCCAACATTTTGTTCGTTCGTGGTTGATTGTGTCGTAGCTCTGGCCCAGTACGAAGCGGTACTTGTGATATTTCGGTATGGAATGCATTTTATTTGGCAGTTTTTTGGATGTTAAATACTATTGGATGTTCGTAGCCACGTGCTCTAATCCTCTGAGCTACAAGTCCTACCCCGTCTCCACTGAATCTGTTCTCAGGAGTACTCTAAAAAAAAAGGAACCTTTCCTCTCCCCAACCTTTTTACACTTGTCATTCATTTGCTTTAGAGTTAAACTAAGAGCCCGTTTGGACACAAATTTTTTTTTTTCAAAAAAATTTCACTTTTTTTCGAAATTAGCGTTTGCTCCTAAATTTTTCAAATTTCACTTGAAGATGCATTTAGAAATTTTCGAACATTTAAAAAATTTCAAAAAACTGTTTTTCAAAATTTCCACTTAAATCACTCACAAAATTTTACAAACAAACCCAAATTAAAATTTATGTCCTAACACGACTCTAAATTTCAAATATCATTTTCACTTAAACTTTTTTTTTTCCTGAATTTTACAATGCTTATGTCCAAACGCCTACTAATTAAAAGGAAGGATAGTCTTCCTAGTCCTCCTACAGAGACAATTTGTAAAGGTAATCACACTGATTAGGTACAAGTACTTCTAATACTTCTGGCTCATTTGACAAGGGATAATTAATCCCGGAATTAAATTTGAGATGAGTTTATCTTATATTTAGTTGGGATAAAATCGTGATATAACTAATTTTGGAATTACTTATCCCGAAATTGTAATGTTTTTATTTTCCATGAGAAGGTGAGATAACTAATCTCGAAATAATTAATCATGAGATAACTTGTGTTCCAACCAAACGACTATGAATTACTTTATTTTATACATACACACACATGAAAATGAAAATCTAGTCAATTTATGTGGAAATGATAGGTTTTATCCCATGAATCTTTTCACCTGAAGATGTTTTTCTTTCATATTTTATTTTTATTTATAAGTAGGCTGGTTAGTTAACTGCATTATCGTTGAATATTCCTTAGTTTGAATATACTTGTTTCATCTACAAACCATGTTCCCATTCTTGTTTTACTTATTTATTAGATTAGATCTTCAAAAATGGTGTGCTAAGTGAAAAACTCGAAATTATATGGAATGAAAATGTGAGGGTAAGGTGGAAACACAACTTTTTTAAGTAAAAGCATCATATTTATAATTAGCACACAATTTTAATTATCAATTTCTGCTAAACATGTGATATATATGTTTATAAAGACATGTAAGAATATTGACACGATAATGTCTTCAGTTTACTTAAGATTTTTTTTTAGATACGAGGAAAACCCGTCATATAGGATCCGACAACTGACTTGGGAAAGACGACTCAATTTCTCTTTTTTCTTTTTTGATTTTTTTTTCTAAAAAGTGAGGGAGCAAAAAGTCGAACCTTTAATCGACCTGGACAAATAAATAATTTTCGGCGTCGAAAGATTACTTATGAATTGATAGATCATAATTATTCCACTGAGAATGATAGAACCAATATGTCAATTTTCTTAATGTGTTGAACAATCGAAATCTAATTAGATTTGCTTCTTCCTATCACATTCGAACACACTTAATTGATTGCTCGTGTATTATCTCTTATTTTGCAGTGTTAAAATGATAATGACACCCCTTTTTAATCATTAAATTTCACGATTTCCAGCTATTGAAAAAAAAAAAAAAAAAANCCCCCCCCCCCCCCCACACTCCCCCCCCAACAAAAAAAATCTCAATTTGTATTAATTATATGCAAAAGATAGAATGTCAATGGTTAAAATTGAAGAAGTCTAGAAAAAAATATTCTCCTCCTCTAGAGAGGACTTTTTCTTAAATATATATTTTTCAGTTAACAAGTGTCGGCAAGAAAAATATAAAGTGGATACCATGGAGTTATTAAAGAACATTTTGATAAGTGAAATAATTTCTTTATATTATCTCTTGGATGATTTTAAAGTTGTTTTACGTATTTTTTTATGCAGTCTCTCATCTCCAAAAAACTTAAAAAATAAAAATAAAAAATGTCTTCCTGAGTAAGAAAAGTGATGTATTAAATTAAACTATGGTTCTTTCGATTTTTTATTTTGGGGGCAAAATTTTGAATTTATGTTTTGTATCTGTTTGTACCTGAATTATATTAAAATTAAAATTACAAGTAGTAAATTATGTCTTTTAACTTATATATATATATATATATATATTATTATCAGCATACGATTCCCTCATATCTTAAAATATATATTACTGGAGTAGGATTGAGTATAAAATTTGATTTAAAAAGTGGGGTATGAAAATAATGGATGGTGCTTTAGTGTTAGTTGGAAATAAGTTAACAGAAAAAAAAGCTGAAATGATTTTTTTATTTTATGTTAGGAAAATATTTTAAGAGGATCAAACATTCAAAAGTTATATCAAACATTCAAAAGTTTATTTGAAGAAATTTGTTGACACAATTTAATGTTATGTGTATATATAGCAACTACTTTCCTTTACATCATCTCAAAGTTAAAGATTAGCCTTTTCTTTTTCCTGTTTATACACTGATTTCATTGAACTGATAAAATTATAAATTATAAAAATTGTTAATAATGATAGAAATTCTACCTTTACTGCGATTATAATAATTATATAATTTTATGAAGCATGTAAACAAATACTTATAGACTAAGAGCCCGTTTGGATGAACTTGTTTTAAGTGACTTTTAAGCCAAAAGTTATAAGTTAGGAATTCTAGTTTTTGATATTTGGTTTATTTTTTTCGTTTTAGCTTAAAAATAAGTGCTTAAAAATATTTTTTTACTTTATCTAAATAGAACCACTTCAAATAAGTTAATCCAAACGGGCTCTAACTCACTTCCCATTAGAAATAAACACATAAAGCTTGTGGTTATAGCACTCTTGACCATTGACTAAAAACTGATTAAATTAACAATTAGAAAACATACAAAACAAATAAAATATTGGTGAAACGTTTTAGTAATGCTAGAATAGTAGGATATAAGATACTTTTTTATCCTTTTGTGGATGGTGGGGCATAGGCGGACCCGGGATCCGGCGATATCAGGGCACCATGACATTTATATAAACTTATCACTGTTTATAAATGTTGGTACGGGAGCTTATGTTAATATTTGGTTATTTCTTAAAAATATTTATAAATATACATAAAAATTTTGCCGAAATTTCTGATATGACGACCCTTTAACCTATAGTGTGCGTCCTCCTCTGAGTAGGGTGCTCACCAACTGGAAAGATAAGGTCTACAATAAGAAAAAAGCCATATCAAAATTGCAAAATTTATAGTGGCATTAGTTGGCACTATTGCATAGTGACGAGTGAGACACATGACTTGTTGCAATTACGCTTTGCTTGTCATTCTAATATCAACTTATGGAACACGATCCCACAAGCTATTTGGTGGATAGTTTGGTCTTACAATAAAGAAGAATTAACTCAAATAGTTGTCCGTTTAATCTCCTGAATTAAAAATAGCCGGTAGATATATAATATAAGTAGAAGTCATGTATAATATATAAAATTGTGTATAATTAATTTATAATTTATGTATATTGATTAGAAAAAATAAACATTAAATTTGACCTGTTATTTATGTAACAATCCCTAAAAGAAATTGCAAAACTTTAAGGTAAAAATAGAAATATACTTAGCCTTTAGTTAGGTCTCTTTCTATGATAGCTTTTTGGTGCAATATGTTTTTATTGACTCGCGAATTCACGATGTTAATGTTAGACATATAGTTTATATATGTGGAGGTTTCCCACATCGGTGGCATAAAGTCACCTTTGAGGCCTTATAAAGCTAA
The DNA here is from genome assembly GCA_005239525.1 of Nicotiana knightiana. Lineage (NCBI taxonomy): Eukaryota > Viridiplantae > Streptophyta > Magnoliopsida > Solanales > Solanaceae > Nicotiana > Nicotiana knightiana. The sequence continues at coordinate 125,137 of ML369888.1, read as the reverse complement.
GCCCACTAAGTCATATAGAATGAGTATTTGACATATAGGTGCCATATTCTCGAAATTGCTTTTCCTGGAGTGACTATAGAAAGAAAATCTTGCATTCTTCTGATAAATTAACAGTAGAGCAATTTCGAACTCATCTTCAAATTGAAACTGAAACTCGTGCTCGTGATGCTATTGTTCAACCTTCGAGTTCTACTGTTAATTTTGTGTCAAAATGACACAGTAAATGGAAATAAGAATATGAAAGTTTCCAACAAGTCTCGTTTTAAGAAACGAAATGATTTAAAGTGTCATCATTGTGGGAAGAAAGGACACAAGATTCGTGACTGCAGGTTTAAGAAGGCAGGAATTAACTTCAATCATGGGAATTCCAGAAATTCCGAAAATTCTGGAAATTATGGAAATTCTGGAAATTCTGGAAATTCAAGAAAGTCCGAGAAAGCAAACATGGTGGAAAGTTCTTCTCAAGGCTTGGTTGCAATGGTTTCTGTAGTACCATGTAGTATGGTCACAGAATTAAACATGGCTGCTGCTGCTAGTCAGAGTCAAGACTGGTGGTGTCATGACCCAAATTCCAACTCAGGTCGTGATGGCACCCAACACCGGAGTGAGGCAAGCCAACATCAGTTTACTAGCGAGACTTCTTTACTTATTTAAATATTTAAGTACTTGTCAAATTTTAGATTTAGAAATCATTTAAAGAAAACGGTCAAGTGAATGCAACTTGGTTAAATGAACTCAAAATATCGTTGCCATCATATGTGGTATAGCAAAAGTATTAGAAAACCCACTACGTGTGCCAAGACCTAGTGTCACAAGTCCACATGCGACTAGTGGAATATACAAAGTAGAAAAAATAAATATACAACCGTCTGAAAGGGGTAGACAGAAATATCAAAAGAAATAGCAGAAACTCCACAGTGTTGCTGAGGAATGCCAGAGAGAGCAGCTCACCGTGTAGTCTAAACCAGAAAGTACTCTCACGATCGCGCTCCGGTATGATAACCAGATGCACCAACCTCAGAACCTGTACAATTAACTACGTAAGCGTAGCATGAGTACATATAAACAAATATGTACCCAGTGAGTATCCCGTCTAAACTCGAAGAAGTAGTGACTAGAGGTAGACGTATTACTCACTAGGGTCATTAGCAATAATACAATTAAACAGGTTTAATCAGGATTGGCAATTATGGAAATCAAGTAGACATGAAATATCAAGTATATGAACTACCACCTACTGCAAGTGCCAAATAACAACATTAATAAAAGTCCAAAGTCCCCCTTCCACATAGAACAATTCATTTGACAATATTATTAAGACTCTCAGTCAAATACATAGCATATAGTATGCCGAGGCGTACGGCCGAAGCGAAGCAAAAATTAAATGTGCACTGCCGAAGGGTCGAACGACTCGAACCATAGATGCATCTATTACCCCGCTCGCGAATCGATCGTGCGACGCAGTTGACATAATATAAGGCTACCCCGCTCACGAATCATACATGCGACATGGGTGCTTGTATACATACACAGAACTATCAGAAAATTCAGGAAATATAGAGTTCACACTTGGAAAACAAGAATCATGGAAACAACAAGATTTAATGTAACCTTCCATTCTCTCATGCTAGTTTCAAGGATAATAATCGACTAGGAATACATGCAGGGATACAAGTAAGTCATATAAGCATGCTTGTGAGTCCTAAAGACTACCCGACATAACATATAGTAGCTGCGCACGGACTCTCGTCACCTCGTGCGTGCGTAGCCCCCACAATTAGGGACAATTCAATCATTTATAATTACCTATAGGGACAATTCCCTCTTACAAGGTTAGAAAGGAGACTCACCTCGCGTAGAACCTACTTCCCGAGTCAAGAACGCGCCCGAAACTTTAAACTCTACCCCTGAGGACTCGAAACTAGTCAAATATTATATAAATACGTTAATATACACTCAAAAGTATGAATTTTTCTTATTAATTTAGATACTTTATCATTCTTGAAGAAATTCCAAAATACACCCCCGGACCCACATGCTCGGATTCCGGAAATTTTCGAAGAAAACACTCACTCATAGCCTAAGGGTCATTAATATATAGTTTTTACATGATTTTATGGTAGAAAAGTGGTGAAATTCCTTAAAGTTCATCAACCCTAGGTTTTCACCCTAACCCCTTTGATTTCCACTAATTAGGTATTATTCTACCTAAGATTTAGTATAATAATCTAACATTTAAATGGAAATTACTTACCTTTTAGTAGCTAGTTCGAATACCCTCTTGAAAGCTCTCAAAATCGCCAATGGAGGAGAAGAAAAATGGTTAAGTCCCGAATTAAATGGGCTCACTGCCTTCAGTGACCTCGCACCTGCTGCTCGAGGACTGCACCTGCGGTCTCGCACCTGCGAGCCATTGGTCGCACCTGCGGTAGGAATTCCGCACAGCGGACCCGCTCCTGCGGAGAAGGGTCCGCACCTGCGAAGGTAGGACTTTCCTCCTGCGAGGCCTCGACCGCAGGAGCGGTCTCGAACTTGCGATCTGGGCAACCGCACCTGCGGTCACACCAGACCTAGTGCACCAGCAGCTGAAACTACTGGTTTTTGGCCCCGTTTGGTGTCCGGGAGGCACCTGGGCCCACCCGAACCCCCGTGAAATTATACCAACAAGTCCTAAATCATATTACGGACTTGCTCAAGCCTTTGGAACACCCAAAACAATGCTAAAACTCGAAATCACTCCTCAAAACCCCCTAGAATCAAACTTAAAAATTTTCAAGTTCTTGAATTCAGTTTCAATGCGCCGAACCGACCTATACTACTCGGAATGACACCAAATTTTGCAAGCAAGTCATAAATGACATAACATAACTATTCCCGATCTCAGAATTCCGTTCGGACCTCGATAACTCAAAAACACGTTCCAAACCAAATTATGAACTTAAGGAAACTCTATCTTCGCTATTTGGCGTCGAAACGCTCCCGGGTCATCCAAAACCCATTCCAGACATACGCACAAGTCCTAAATCATCATACGAAACTACTGGAATCGGAGAAACTCCTTTCCGAGGTTGTTTACTCCGAATGTTGACCGAAGTCAAACTTGGCCTTTAAAGCCAAATCTTAAGGAACCAAGTGTTCCTATATTACTCTATACCCTTTCGAATCCCGAACCACCCGTCCCCGCAAGTAATGAATCACTGAAATCCGCTACAGGAAGTCTTATTTAGGGGAACAGGGTCCGAATACACAAAACAACCAGTCGGGTTGTTACATTCTCTACCTCTTAAACAAACGTTCATCCTCGAACGGGTCTAGAATCATACCTGAAGCGCTGAATAAGTGTGGATATCTGCTCCGCATGTCCTCCTCGGACTCCCAAGTCGCCTCCTCAACTGGTTGGCCCCTCCACTGGACCTTCACCGCAGAAACTCTTTTGGACCTCAACTGGCGGTCCTGTCTGTCAATAATGGAAACTGGCTCCTCCTCATAACCCAACCTCTCATCCAACTGAATAGTGCTGAAATCAACCAAGTGAGAGAAGTCGGCGTGATATCTCCGGAGCATGGATACATGAAAGACCGGATGGACTCCCGATAAGTGGGGAGGTAGAGAAAGCTCATAGGCAACCTCTCCAACACGCCTCAATACCTTGAAGGACCTATAAACCTCGGGCTCAGCTTGCCCTTCTTCCCGAATCTCATAATGCCCTTCGTCGGTGAAACCTTCAGCAGAACCTTATCTCCCTCCATAAATGACACATCACGTGCCCTCTGATCCGCGTAACTCTTCTATCTGGACTGTGCTGTGCGGAGCCTCTCCTGAATCAACTTCACCTTCTCCAAGGCATCTCTCACCAGGTCCATGCCATATAACTTAGCCTCTCTAGGCTCAAACCACCCGATAGGAGAACGACATCGCCGACCATATAAATTCTCAAATGGAGCCATCTCAATGCTGGACTGATAACTATTATTGTAAGCGAACTCGGCCATTGGAAAGAATTGGTCCCGCTGACCCCCAAAATCAATCACACATGCTCTGAGCATGTCCTCCAATATCTGAACCGTACGCTCCGACTGACCATCAGTCTGCAGATGAAATGTTGTGCTGAGATCTATCTGAGTACCCATCTCTCTGTGCAATGCTCTCCAGAAGTGCGAGGTGAACTGAGGACCTCGATCTGATATAATGGATATCGGCACACCATGTAACCGGACTATCTCTCGAATGTAAATCTGGGCTAGCCTCTCAAAAGTAAAAGTAGTACTCACCGGGATAAAATGCGCCGATTTGGTCAATCTATCCTCAATGACCCAAACCACGTCAACCTTTTGCAAGGTCCGAGGCAACCCAACCACGAAATCCATAATGATGCGCTCCCACTTCCACTCAGGAATGGGCATCTGCTGAAGTAGGCCTCCTAGCCTCTGGTGCTCATACTTAACCTGCTGGTAGTTAAGACCCTTAGCCACATACTCCACAATGTCTTTCTTCATTTTCCTCCACTAGAAATGCTTCTTCAGCTCACGATACATCTTTGTAGCACCAGGATGAACAGAATACCGTGAACTGTGTGCCTCCTCTAGAATCCTCTGCCTCAAGCTATCAACATTTGGAACACACAACCGACCCTGAAGTCTCAGAACACCATCCTCGCCAATAGTAACCTCCTTGGCACCATCCTGAACCACTGTCTCCCGTAGCTCTGCCAAGCGTGGATTATCATACTGCCGAGCCTTAATCTCCCCCAATAACGAAGACTGAGCAAATACATGTGCAAGAACTCGATGAGGCTCTGAAAAATCTAAGCTCACCAAGCGATTAGCCAGGGACTGAATGTCCAAGGCTAGAGGTCTCTCCTCCGCTGCAATGAAAGCCAAACTACCCATACTCTCCGCCTTCCTGCTCAAAGCATCTGCTACTACATTCCCCTTACCCGGATGACAAAGGATGGTGATATCATAATCCTTCAGCAAATCAAGCCACATGCGCTGCCTCAAATTAAGATCCCTCTGCTTGAACAAGTGCTGCAAGCTGCGGTGGTCTGTATAAACCTCACAAGACACCCCATACAAGTAATGCCTCCAAATCTTAAGAGATTGGACAATCGCTGCCAACTCCAAATTGTGCACCGGATAATTCTTCTCATGAATCTTCAGCTGGCATAAAGCATACACAATAACTCTCCCTTCCTGCATCATCACACATCCCAAGCCAACACGTGAAGCGTCGCAATACACTATATACATTTCAGAATCGGAAGGCAATACCAGAACTGGTGTTGAGGTCAATGATGTCTTGAGCTTCTAAAAGCTTGCCTCACACTCGTCGGACCACCGAAGTGGAGCATTCTTCTGAGTCAATATGGTCAATGGGGCTGCAATGGATGAAAAGCCCTCCACAAATCGCCGATAGTAGCCTGCTAGACCCAAGAAACTCCTGATCTCTGTAGCTGCAGTAGGATGTGGCCAACCCTGAACTGCCTCAATATTCTTAGGATCAACCTTGATACCCTCTCCGTATACTACATGTCCCAAGAATTCCACGGAATCCAACCAAAACTCACACTTGGAGAACTTAGCATATAGCTTTTGTTCTCGCAAAGTCTGGAGCACAACTCTCAAATGCTGCTCGTGCTCTTCCAGGCTACGTGAGTAAATCAAGATGTCATCAATGAAGACGATGATATAAGAATCAATATACAGCCCGAACACCCTATTCATCAAGTCCGTAAATACTGCTGGGGCATTAGTCAAGCCAAAGGACATCACCAGGAACTCATAGTGGCCATATCTCGTATGAAAAGCAGTCTTCGGGACATCTGAGGCCTGAATCTTCAACTGATGATAGCCCGATCTCAAGTCTATCCTAGAAAACACCCTGGCACCCTGAAACTAGTCAAACAAATCATCAATGTGCGGCAATGGATACTTGTTTTTGATGGTGACCTTGTTCAGCTGGCGGTAATCAATACACATTCGTATGGACCCATCCTTCTTCTTCACAAATAGAACTGGAGCACCCCATGGTGATACACTCGGTCTGATAAACCCCTTAGCCAACAACTCCTCTAGATGCTCCTTCAACTCCTTCAACTCCATACGGTACAGGGGAAGGGAAATAGGCTGAGTATCTGGAGCTAAATCAATGCAAAAATCAATATCACGATCCGGAGGCATGCCTTGAAGGTCTGAAGGGAATACATCAGCAAACTCTTGAACAACGGGAACTGAATCAATCGTCAGAGACTCGGCGGTGGTGTCCCGCACATAAGCAAGATAAGCCAAACAACCCTTCTCGACCATATGTCGAGCCTTCAGGAAGGAAATAACTCTACTGACTGCATTAACCGAGGAACCTCTCCACTCCAGCCTAGGCAACTCAGGCATGGCCAAAGTAACCGTCTTGGAATGGCAATCCAAGATGGCATGATGAGGAAATAGCCAATCCATGCCCACGATAATCTCAAAATCAACCATATCTAGCAATAAGAGGTCCGCTCTAGTCTCGAACCCACAGAATGCGATCACGCAAGACCGATAAATCCAGTCTACCACTATAGAATCACCAACGGGAGTGGATACATATATAGGAGAACCCAAAGACTCACGAGGAGCATCCAGAAAACAAGAAAACAAGGCTAACACATATGAATAAGTAGATCCTGGGTCAAATAGCACTGATGCCTCTCTACCACATACTGAAATAATACCTGTGATCATGGCATCTGAGGCCACCACATCTGCTCGGGCCGGAATGGCATAGAATCTGGCTGGAGTACCTGAAGAGTGACCTCCGCTGGACTGAATAGGAGCTAGCTGAGCTCCCCCTGCCTGGCCTCCACCTCTGGGACGACCTCTACCAGCCTGTCCTCCACCTCTAGGTGGACGGGGCGCCGGTGCTGAGAATGCGGGCTGGTAACTCTGCTGAATATCCTTGCCCCTAAGCCTGGGACAAGTCCTCCTCATATGGCCTGAATCCCCACACTCGTAACACCTCGCTGAAGGCATGGCCTGCTGTCCTGAAGATGAGCCCTGAATAGCCGGGGGACGATGAGAACTCTCTGGCATGGCACTGAAGTAAGGACTAGGAGACCCCTGATGACCTGAATACCCACCGGAGGGACCCTGAATGGCTAAGGGGGGGGGGTAAGAACTCTCCGGCGTGGCACTGAAATAAGGTCTCACCAGAGCACCACAAGGAGGTGGTAGAGGAGCTGAATATGGAGGCCTGCTAGGCTGGCCTCTACCGAACTGACCTCTACCCCTGGCTGGGGCACCTATGAAATCTCTAGAAAATCTAGCTCTCTTGTCATGCTGGCCCTGCTCTCTGCCCCTCGATCGATAACCCTCAATCCGGTGAGCTATCTCGACCACAAGTTGATAAGGAGTACCCATATCCACCTCTCGGGCCATGTTGGCCCTAATACCTGAGTGCAATCCAGCTATTAACCTCCGCACTCTATCAACATATGTAGGAAGAATCATAAGGGCATGGAGAGATAACTCTGAAAACCCTGCCTCGTAATTTGTCACTGACATCTGCCCCTGCTCCAGCTGCTCAAACTGGTACTACAGTTCTTCCCTATCGGAGGGTGGAATATACCTGTCCATGAACAGCTGAGTGAACTTCTTCCATGTGATAGTAGGGGAACCTGCTGGCCTACCAAGGATAAATGACTGCCACCATCTGCGGGCCCTGCTCTCTAGCTGGAAGGTAGTGAAGTCGACTCAATGGGACTCCAAAATCCTCATGTTGTGCAGTCTGTCCCTGCACCTATCAATAAAGTCCTGGGCATCCTCGCCTTTCTCACCTCCGAAGACAGGAGGGTGGAATCGAGTCCATCTTTCAAGTAGCTTCTGCGGATCGTCGTCCGCAGCCGGTCTGAGCTCTAGTGCTGCTACTGCTGGATGTGCTCCACCCACAGGCAGAGTAACCGGAGTCGGATATACTGCCGCTACATGACCTGCGACCTGGGCGGTAGGGTTCTGAACCCCCCCTCCCGAATGCGAAGTGGTAGGATCCGCTGGAAATAAACTAGCCTGGGTCATAGTGTCCATGAACCGCATCATACGGCCCATGATCTCCTGAAAGCCTGGTGCAGTCATGAAATCTACTAGGGTAGGATCTTCTGGAGGCACCTCGTCCTGCTCCTCGATGATAGGATCCTCTGGGGGTGCTAATGGAGAAACTCTAGGACATCCTCGTCCCCTACCTTGGGCCGGTGCCCTCCCCCGACCTCTGCCACGCCCTCGGACGGCGGGGGTAGCGACATCTCCCGAGTCTGGTATATCAGCTGCCCGAATCTGTGAGAGAATAGAAGAATGAGATTTAGTAAGACCATCAACTGCACGATAGAATAAGGATAAAGAGAGGTTTCTTAACACCCTATAGCCTCCCGAAGATAAATACAGACGTCTCTGTATCGATCCGCAAGACTCTACTAGGTTTGCCTGTGACTTGTGAGATCTACGTGAACCTAGAGTTCTGATACATGTTGTCACGACCCGAATTCCAACTCAGGTCGTGATGGCGCCCAACACCAGAGTCGGGCAAGCCAACATCAGTTTACTAGCGAGACTTCTTTACTTATTTAAATATTTAAGTACTTGTCAAATTTTATATTTAGAAATCATTTAAAGAAAATGGTCAAGTGAATGCAACTTGGTATGATAACCAGATGCACCGGTCTCAGAACCTGTACAATTAAGTAGAGAAGCGTAGCATGCGTACATATAAACAAATATGTACCCAGTGAGTATCCCGTCTAAACTCGAAGAAGTAGTGACGAGAGGTAGACGTATTACTAACTAGGGTCATTAGCAATAGTACAATTAAACAGGTTTAATCAGGATTAGCAATTATGGAAATCAAGTAGACATGAAATATCAAGTATATGAACTACCACCTACCGCAAGTGCCAAATAAAAACATTAATAAAAGTCCAAAGTCCCCCTTCCACATAGAACAATTCATTTGACAATATTAATAAGACTCTCATTCAAATACATAGCATATAGTATGCTGAGGCGTACCGCCGAAGCGACGCAAAAATTAAATGTGCACTGCCGAAGGGTCGAACAACTCGAACTATAGATGAATCTATTACCCCGCTCGCGAATCGATCGTGTGATGCAGTTGACATAGTATAAGGCTACCCCGCTCACGAATCATACATGCAACACGGGTGCTCGTATACATACACAAAATTATCAGGAAATTTAGGAAATATAGAGTTCACACTTGGAAAACAAGAATCATGGAAACAACAAGATTTAATGTAACCTTCCATTTTCTCATGCTAGTTTCAAGGATAATAATCGACTAGGAATACATGCAGGGATAAAAGTAAGGCATATAAGCATGCTTGTGAGTCCTAAAGACTAACTGGCATAACATAGTTGTAGCTACGCACGGACTCTCGTCACCCCGTGCGTGCGTAGCCCCCGCAATTAGGGACAATTCCCTCTTACAAGGTTAGAAAGGAGACTCACCTCGCGTAGAACCTACTTCCAGGGTCAAGAACGCGACCGAAACTCCAAACTCTACCCCCGAGGACTCGAAACTAGTCAAATATTGTACTAATACGTTAATATACACTCACAAGTATGAATTTCTCTTATTAATTTAGCTATTTTATCATTTTTGAAGAAATCCAAAAATACACCCCCGGGCCCACATGCTCGGATTCCGAAATTTTTTGAAGAAAACACTCACCCATAGCCTAAGGGTCATTAATATATAGTTTTTACATGATTTCATGGTAGAAAAGTAGTGAAATTCCCTAAATTTCATCAACTCTAGGTTTTCACGCTAACCCCTTTGATTTCCACTAATTATGTGTTAATATACATAAGATTTTGTGTAATAATCTAATACTTAAATGAAAATTACTTACATTTTAGTAGCTAGGCCGAGTACCCTCTTGAAAGCTCTCAAAATCGCCAATGGAGGAGAAGAAAAATGGTGAAAAATGGTTAAGTCCAAAATAAAATGGGCTCACTGCCTTCAGTGACCTCGCACCTACGGCTCGAGGACTGCACCTGCGGTCCCGCACCTGCGGATTTTTGGCAAGGAGTCTGGGGATTGCACCTGCGGTAGGAATTCCGCACCAGCGGACCCGCTCTTACGGAGAAGGGTCCGCACCTGCGAAGGTAGGACTTTCCTCCTAAGAGTCGCACCTGTGAGGCCTCGACCGCAAGAGCGGTCTCGTACGTGCGATCTGGGCAACCGCACCTGCGGTCACACCAGACCTGGTGCACCAGCAGCTGCAACTGCTGGTTTTTGGCCCCGTTTGGTGTCCAGGAGGCACCTAGGCCCACCCGAACCCCCATGCAATTATACCAACAAGTCTAAACATATTAAGGAATTGCTCGAGCCTTCGGAACACCCAAAACAACACTAAAACTCGAAATCATTCCTCAAAACCCCCTAGAATCAAACTTAAAAATTTTGAAGTTCTTAAATTCGGTTTGCGCCGAACCGACCTATACTACTCGGAATGACACCAAATTTTTCAAGAAAGTAATAAATGACATAACAAAACTATTCCCAGTCTTGGAATTCCATTCGGACCTCGATAACCCAAAAACACGTTCCAAACCAAATTATGAACTTAAGGAAACTCTGTTTTTGCTATTTGGCGTCGAAACGCTCCCGGGTCATCCAAAACCCATTCCGGACATACGCACACGTCCGAAATCATCATACGAAGCTACTGGAATCGACGAAACTCGATTCTGAAGTCGTTTACTCCGAATGTTGCTTGAAGTCAAACTTGGCCTTAAAAGCCAAATCTTAAGGAACCAAGTGTTCCTATATTACTCTATACCCTTGCGAATCCCGAGCCACCCGTCCCCGCAAGTCATGAATCACTGAAAGCCACTACGGGGAGTCTTATTTAGGGGAACGAGGTCCGAATACGCAAAACGACCGGTCGGGTCATTACAGGTGGTTAGATTCTGGTGCCACAGTTCATGTCTGTTACGAAAAGAACATGTTTAAGACCTATGCAGAAGTAAAGGAACCCGAGAAGGTTCTGATGGGCAACCATGTGACCACTGATGTTGCAAGAAAGGGAAGTGTTGAGATAAATTTTACTTCCGGACAGAAGTTAACATTGCTGAATTTATATCATGTTCCTGATACGAAGAAGAACTTGATGTCCGTTGGTTTGTTGTCTAAGAGAGGCTTCAAGATGGTCATAGAATTTGATCATGTAATAATAACTAATAATGGTGTCCTTGTTGGAAAAGGATACAATTGTAATGACATGTTTAAATTGAGTATTAATGAAATAAATTATGTTTCTGCTTATATTGTTGAGTCTGATTCCATTTTATGGCATGCTATATTAGGACATTTAAATTTTGATTCCTTAAAATATATGTCTAGAAATGGTTATATATCATGTAAAACTGAACATGTAGGGAAATGCGAAATTTGCATACAAGCAAAAATGACAAAGAAACCATTTCGTAAAGTTGAAAGATTTTTAGAATTATTAGACTTAGTACATTCTGACATATGTGAATTAAATGGTGAATTAACTAGAGGAGGCAAAAGATACTTTATTACTTTTATATATGACTTCTCTAGATTTACATATGTTTATTTACTTAGAACAAAAGATGAGGCTTTTCAGAAGTTTAAGGAATATAAGTCAGTTGTAGAAAATCAAAAAGGTAGGAAAATTAAAATAATTCGAAGTGATCGGGGCGGAGAATATTTTCCTACTGAATTTAATAAGTTCTGTGAAGAGCATGGATTAATACATCAAAAAAGTGCTCCCTATACGCCACAACAAAATGGATTGGCTGAAAGAAAAAATAGAACTTTAGTGAATATGATTAATGTATGATTTTAAATGCACACCTATCACATAATTTATGGGGTGAAGCTTTATTAACTGCATGTTATATTTTAAATAGAGTTCCTTCAAAAAGTATGCATATTTCACCTTATGAGATTTGGAATGGTAGAAAACCAAATTTAAATTATTTCAAAGTGTGGGGGTGTATATATTATTATTATAAGGTTCCTGATTATCATAGCATAAAATTAGGGCCTAGAGAAATTAAAAGTATTTTTGTAAGATATGCACAACATTCTAAAGCATGTAGACTTTTAGCTTTAGAATCTAATACTATTGTTGAATCCATTCATATTGAATTTATAGAAAATAAGTTTATAAAAGATACTACAGATGAGCATTTAGTCGAACCAAATCAAAGTGATGTTGGTATGAGTAAGAGGTTAAACTCAGAAATTGTTAACAATGAGAAAAGTGACAATACTCAATTAGAACCTAGAAGAAGCCAAATACTGAGAAAAGAAAAACACCTCGATTCTGATTTTATTTCTTCAGATTCCATAGTTTTTCTTGTGGAAGGAGATAGAACATCTGTAAGTTATAAAATGCCCATCTTGTTTAATATTGAAGATGACCCAACAACATTCTAAGGAGCTATGGCTTCGAGGGATGCTGCCTTTTGGAAAGAGTCCATCAATGATGAAATGGACTCAATAATGTCCAATAACTCATGGATTTTAGTTGATTTGCCTCCTGGGTCTAAACATATAGGTTGTAAATGGGTATTTAGGAGAAAATATAACACTGATGGTTCTGTACAAACATTTAAAGCAAGACTAGTTGCAAAAGGCTTCACACAAAAGGAACGAATTGACTACTTTGATACATATGCTCCCGTAGCTAGAATAACATCTATTAGAGTACTTTTATCTTTGGCATCCATATATGGTTTATATGTACATCAAATGGATGTTAAAACTGCATTCTTAAATGGAAACTTGAGCGAAGAGATTTATATGAAATAACCTGAAGGATTTGTTCTTACTGGAAATAAACATAAAGTTTGTAAGTTGATAAAGTCACTATATGGATTGAAACACACCAAAGCAGTGGCCTGAAAGATTTGATAGTATAATATTGTCTAATGGTTTCGTACATAATCATGCTGACAAATGTATTTACTCCAAATTTGTAAAAGAATGTGGAGTTACTATTTGTCTCTATGTTAATGACATGTTGGTATCTGGTACGAATATGCTTGGAATTTCTGAAACTAAGAAGTATTTAACTTCTGTTTTTAAGATGAAAGATTTAAATGAAGTTGATACGATCTTAGGTATTAAGGTTGAAACAACTGCATATAATAAAGTGACTTTATCACACGCTCATTACATTGATAAGATACTTTGTAAGTTTAATCATTTGGGCATAAAAGAGTCTAACACTCCGTATGACTCAAGTGTCAAATTAACTGAAAATTTGGGAAGAACAATAGCTCAAATAGAGTATGCAAGTGCGATAGGCAGTATGATATATGCAATGCATTGCACTAGACCTGATATAGCATTTGCAGTTTGTAAACTTTCAAGGTTTACTAGTAATCCAAGTAATGATCATTGGAAAGCAATAATAAGAGTACTTGGGTATTTGAAAAGAACAAAGCACTTGGGTATTTGCTATAGTGGTTTTCCAACCGTATTGGAAGGATAATCTAATGCGAGTTGGATTACGAATGTTAATGATAGCAAGTCTACTTCAGGTTGGATATTCACTTTAGGAGGTGGTGTCATTAGTTGGGCATCCAAGAAACAAACTTACATTTCCCATTCTACAATGGAATCTGAATTCATTGCATTAGCAGCCGCTGGTAAAGAAGCGAAATGGCTGGAGAACATGTTACTATACATTAAGTTGTGGCCACAACCTATGCCAGCCATTTCTATATTCTGTGATAGTGAAACTACAATGTGCGTAGCTCATAATAAAATGTATAATGGGAAATCAAGACATATAAGCCTCAGAAATGCTTATATAAGGGAGTTAATTACCAATGGAACTATAACTATAATATATGTGAGATCAAATAAAAATTTGGCTGATCCACTTACTAAGGCATTGCCAAAAGAAACTGTACAACATACTAGTGAAGGAATGGAGCTGAAACTCCTATATTAAAAACCAATTAATGGGAACCCAACTTTGAGTTAGTATACACTCTAATAATATAAGTTCAAAGGGTAATAACAAATTATTTGTGTTGTTTAAGCACTGATCTTCTCTTAAGAGCCTTAATTCTAATGTACTGCTTACTGTTATATGAGAAGCTACAGAGTTGTTAAGTTCCTGTAATAACAGGGGTACAATGACAAACTCGAAAGTGCAAAATGTTACTTTGAAGAGGTTGAGTTAATTCTTAATGGAATTTAGCAAATGTCTGAGTAACAGAGACATAAAGTCTAAATTCCACCTATATGAATATGAAGTGGTGCCGCTTCGAATAAGACTTAAAGGGTTGGTCTTATAAATATTTATGAAATCAGGAGTAGCATATGGCCATAAAAGTGCTAAAGCTCTACACTGGATTGTTTTGCTGCTTAATAATATTATGTGTGTGATACTTTCGGTTTGACAAAAGGAGTTATGGGTCAAATCTTAAGATACCAATAACTTTGTCGAACTTTAAGGTATTTACACTAGTGGAAAGTTCAAATCTACACAAGATACTTCCATTATACATGATATTATGATACATATACAAACTAGTGGGGGATTGTTAGACATATAGTTTTTATATGTCCACATCGGTGACATAATGTCACCGATGTGGCCTTATAAGGCTAAGCCCACTAAGTCATATAGAATGAGTATTTTATTATATATATATATATATATATATATATATATATATATATATATATATATATCTAAATGACTTGGACTTGGACTTGAGGCTTGGGCACGGGCCGGGTCGGACCTTTAAATAAAGGTTTTATTTTCGTATTAATTTTTTGGAACAAATTCTGATTATTTAAATTCGAATTTAATTTTGAATTTAAATAGAACAGACATAATTGTTCGTATATGAGTGTGTTTTAGAAAAGTCTTCTCTTGAGTTCTATAAATACAAGGAGACCCCAGGAGCAGTGATATTCAATTTGCAAGTGTAATTCTGGCTTTGTTGTATACTGACGGAGAATTGCTTGTAATCCCCTAAAGAATATACGAGCAATATCTCTTGAAAGATAGTGATCTTTCACGCCTCAAAGAAATACTTCTCTTTTAATCTTCTGCAATATTCTAACAGTTAAGTTTATGAGTCTTATAATAATTAGGTTCACAATAAATATCTAGCAAAACTTTTAATATATAAGGTTTGAGTAAAATTTATTGTGTTCCGTAAACCCATAGGTTACACTCTGAATCTGCCTTTGCTCTCCCTGCATGATGTAGATGTCATGGTATTTTATTATTTAATAAACTTGCTACCTATAAAAAATGGAAAACGAAAAAGAAGAAAGAAAGACTCTTAAGACTCAAATTTTGTAATTCTCGTACGTACATAATATTTAACTATGGAGTAACCACTCAATTTTACAAAAGTAATTTTAAGATTTTCTTTTTTCAATTAATACCTCTTTGTTATGAATAGTTTGTAGATATGGATGCCCGTGTATGTGAATAGCTTATGGATGAAATCTCCTACTTTATGTCCATCCCATTCACTATTTACAATAGTAAGTCTTCTCATTTTATGCCTATAAAAGGCTATGTAAATTGTAAGGAAAGACACACCAAAAGGAAGTGAAATACTCCATCTTCTATCTTTGTTTCTTATTTACATTTTACTAAATTATTTTTATTTTATAACACGTTATCAGCACGAAGCTCTAATTCTATTCTTAACCTCCGTTAAGTTGAGTCATATTTTATTAAGTTATGTATCACTATATTCGTTTTATTTATGGTAGTACATATCATATGCTCATTGTTTGCAGATTACTTGTGCTCTTGGACATCTTAAATAGTTTAAGTACATTGCAGTGATAAAATAACTATTTTCTTCAGTGTTCAACTCTTAGATGACCTCAAAGTCATCAAAATAACTACCCACTAATGAAATACTTATAATATTCATCGTCTTCCTGGATCAAAACATTTAAGACATTTTGAAGAACTGTGAGCAATGAATTGACAAGTAATAATTTCACATTAGTTTAATTACTTTATATTTATTAGATTGGAACATATAAATAATGTTAGTCACGTTCAATTCTATTAACACATATAATATCAATAATATAAAGTGAAATGAAATAGTGTGTCGTTTTTAATTTATGGCCAGAATAAAATGAAATAGTAGGTTGTTTACATGATATAGCTCTATTTTCACTTCTTTTTCCCTTACTCATTTTGTTTCATTAATTGTTTAATAATATAATTATGTCTCTAACTTATTTATATTTTATGATAGTTTTCACTATGTCAAATTTATCAAAATTTGAATTTGTGGCCATTGACATCACCGGAAAAAATTATTTATCATGGGTCCTTCATGGTGAAATTCACCTTGACGCTAAAGGTCTTGGAAATACTATTATACAAGGAAATGAAGCATCAAATCAGGATAAAGCGAAGGCCATTATTTTCCTTCGTCATCATCTACATGAAGGGTTAAAAACTGAATATTTAACCGTAAAAGATCCACTTGAATTATGGACTAATTTGAAGGATCGATATGACCACCTAAAACTTACGGTATTACCGAAATCTCGGTATGAGTGGATGCATTTAAGGTTGCAAGACTTAAAAACCATAAGTGAGTATAATTCTGCTATCTTTAAAGTAAGTTCTCCATTAAAATTATGTTGAGACACTATCACAGATGAGGACTTATTGAAAAAAATATTTTCTACTTTTTACGCTTCAAATGTGGTGCTACAACAACAAATACCGTGAAAAAGCTTTTAAGAAATACTCTGAGTTAATCACATGCCTACTTGTGGCAGAACAAAATAATACTCTATTAATGAAAAATCATGAAGCCCGTCCCACCGGGTCAACTCCATTCCCGAAAGTGAATGTTGTACCAACATATGATAAGTTTAAAATAAAATAAAATAATTACCGTGGCCGTGGACATGGACATGGTCGTAGACGTGGACGGAGGGGACGAAACAATTATCTTCATTATGGTGGAAATAAACTGGAGAACAATAAGAGTTCTCAGATTAATCCTTCAAAAGGTAAAATTAGTATGTGTCACCGATGTGGTATGAAAGGTCATTGGGCACGCATTTGTCGTACGCTAGATCATTTTGTCAAACTTTATCAAGCCTCCCTCAGAAAGAAAGAAAATAATGTGGAGGCACACTTGACCTTTCAAAATAATGATGATGAAGCAGGTCCCTCAAACAAATATGATTCTGAGGCACATCTTGCGTATAAAGATGATGATTTTGGAGGCCTAGCAAATATTACTCATTTAGAAGTTGGAGACTTCTTTGAGGATATTGACTAAAGAACTAATCATCTTACTGGGGAATGAAGTTATAATAAAAGTTGTCATTTTTTTATGTTTGCAACTAGTTTATTTTTCTTGAGTGTATCTTCCTAATGCATCATGTGTTGCTAGTTTCTATATTCCTAATGTATTTCTTAATGTTCTTTTTCTGTTTGTATTTCATATTTCTTATGATGTACTTTTTTATTTTTTTTTGTGAAGAATATGAAAATTCCCCAGTCTTCAGCTGGACTCAAGATTAATAAAGATGATATATGCCTTTTGGATAGTGCTACAACACACACTATTTTAAGGGATAAGAGATATTTCTCTTATTTGATAATGAAAGAAGTCAATATTAATATAATATCTGGTAGTACAAGATTAATTGAAGGTTCTGGAAGAGTCAATTTACTACCTGGCGGAACAAATTTGGCTATTGATGAATCACTATATTGTGGTAAATCTCAAATAAACTTATTAAGTTCCAAAGATATTCGCCAAAATGACTATCATATTGAGACTACAAATTATTAAAAGATTGAATATCTTTATATTACTACAATAACGTCCGATAAGAAATATGTGCTTGAAATATTACCTGCTCTTTCCTCCGGCTTATACTACACAAGTATTAGCAGGATTGAAACACATGCCGTAGTAAATGAAAAGTTTACTAATCAAGATAATTTTATTATTTGGCATGACTGGTGGACATTTAATGAAAAACTAGAAGATTCTTCAATTTAAGGAATTCTCTTGTGCTGCATGTTCTCAAGAAAAATTAATTATTAGACCATCAACTATTAAATTTAGGATGGAATCCCCTGCATTTCTGAAACGTATACATGGTGATATATGTGGGCCCATTCACCCTCCATGTGGACCATTCAGATATTATATGGTTTTGGTAGATGCATCTACAAAATGGTCACATGTGTGCTTGCTATCAACTCGGAATTTGGCATTTCCGAGATTGTTGGCTCAAATAATAAAGCTAAGAGCATAATTTCCAGATTATGCAATTAAGAAAATTTGTCTTGATAATGCTGGTGAATTTACATGCCAAGCCTTTAATGATTATTGTATATCAATTGGGATAACAATTGAGCATCCGGTTTCTCATGTTTCATACATAAAATGGTCTAGCGGAATCATTGATCAAACGCCTCCAATTAATTGCTAGACCAATGCTTATGAGAACAAAACTTCCCATTTCAGTATGGGGTCATGCTATATTGCATGCAACAACACTTGTGCGGATAATGCCCACAAGTTATCACAAAGCCTCCTCATTGCAATTGGCTTTTGGTTAGGAGCCAAATATTTCCCATCTTAGAATCTTTGGTTGTGCTATATATGTTCCAATTGCTCCACCACAACGCACAAATATGGGTTCTCAAAGAAGTTTGGGGATATATGTTGGATATGAATCTCCTTCTATTATAAAATATCTAGAGCCGATGACTGGAGATTTATTTACGACAAGATTTTCTGATAGCCATTTTGATGAATCAATATATCCAACATTAAGGGGAGAAAATAAGCAGCTGAAAAAGGAGATAGATTGAATGCATTATAACTGTCTCATTTAGATCCTCAAACAAATCAATGTGAACAAGAGGTTCAAAATATTATTCATTTGCAAAATATTGAAAATCAACTGCCAGGTGCATTAACTGGCCTACCAAGAGTGACTAAGTCACATATTCCAGCTACTAATGCTCCAAATCGAGTTGATATCTCGGTAGGACAATCAATTAAAGCAAATGAGTTTATGCCATTCTTAAAACGTGGTAGACCAATCGGTTTTAAAGATAAAAATCCTCGAAGAAGAAAATGAGCAAATGATCAAACTGATCACAACATGGAGGTAGTGGCTCAAGAAGAGCCCCAAGACGTAACAAAAAATAAGACCTTATGGGAGGTCCAGGTACTTGAAAATAATGAGAATGAAGAGATATCAATAAGTTACGTCTCAACGGGAAAAAGATGGACCGAAATAATATTGTTATCGATAACATTTTTGTTTATAATGTTGCTGTTGAAATAATGCAACAAGATGAGGATCTTGAACCAAAATCTGTTGATGAATGTAGACAGAGAAATTAATTGCCAAAATAGAAAGACGTTATCCAGGAAAAGTTAACTTCACTTGGGAAACGTGAAGTCTTCGGACCCATAGTTCAAACACTTGAAGGTATAAATCCAGTAGAGTACAAAATGAGCTTTTGTGCGAAAACGAAATGATAAAAATGAAGTCGTTAGATATAAAGCACAACTTGTGGCACAAGGGTTTTCGCAAAGGCCTGGCATTGATTATATGGAGACATAGTCTCCTGTAGTGGATGCTATCACCTTCAGGTATCTCATAAATATGGAAGTGCATAAAAAACTTTATATGCGTCTAATGGATGTTGTCACAACCTATTTGTATGGATCATTAGACAACGAAATTTTTATGAATATACCTAAGGGATTTAAAGTGCCAGAAGCATATAAACATTTTCGTGAAACTTGTTCAATAAAGCTTCAGAAATCTTTATACAGATTGAAAAAATCAGGTCGTATGTGGTACAATCGCCTGAGTGAATACCTGTTGAAAGAAGGGTACAAGAATGATCCAATTTGTCCCTGTGTATTTATAAAAAGGTCTGGATCTGAATTTGTTATAATCGCCGTGTATGTTGATAATCTAAATATCATTGGAACTCCTGGGGAGCTTCCAAAAGTAGTAGACTGTTTGAAGAAAGAATTTGAAATGAAAGATTTTGGAAAGACAAGATTTTGTCTTGGTCTACAAATTGAGTATATGAAAGATGGAATATTTGTCCATCAATCAACATACACCGAAAAGATTTAAAAGAGATTCTATATGGATAAAGTGTAACGATCCGACCGGTCGTTTTGCGTTATCGGATCCCATTCCCCTAAATGAAACTTCCCATAGCGGCTTATTATAATTTATGACTTGCGGGGACTGGTGTTTCGGGATTCGGAAGTGTTTAGAGTGCTATAGGAACACTTGGTTCCTTAATGTTGGCCTTTAAGGCCAAGTTTGACTTCAGTCAATATTTTTAGTAAACAATCTCAGAATCGAGTTTCTACGGTTCTAGTAGCTTCATATGATGATTTTGGACTTGGGCGTATGTTCGGAAGGGGTTTTGGATGACTCGGGAGCGTTTCGGCGCCCAATATTGAAATAAGAGTTCCTTAGGTTCCTATGGTGGTTTGGGATGTGTTTTTGAGTTATCGAGGTCCGGATGGAATTCCGAGACCGGGAATAGTTCCGTTATGTCATTTATGACTTGCCTGCAAAATTTGGTGTCATTCCGAGTAGTATAGGTCGGTTCGAAGCGTTGTTAGCGAAGTCAAAAAAGCTTAAAGTTCCTAAGTTTCGTTCTAGGGGTTTTGAGGTGTGATTTTGATTTTTAGCGTTATTTTGGGTGTTTCGAAGGCTCGAGCGAGTCCGTATTATGATTTGGGACTTATTGGTATATTTGGACGGGGGCTCGGGTGGGCCCAGGTGCCTCCCGGACACCACACGAGGCTAAAAACCAGCTGAAATAGCTGCTGGTGCACCTGTTCTGGTGTCACCGGAGGTGCGGTTGCCCAGTCGCAAGTGTGGGACCGCTCCTGCGGTCCCATCCTCGCAGGTGCGACCCCCAGTGAGCAGCCCATCTCTCGCAGGTGCGGACAAAGTTATGCAGGAGCGGAGCCGCAAGTGTGGTCTCCTCTCCGCAGGTGCGAGCCTAGGCCTCCTCGTCCTTTTCCGCAAGTGCGAGCCTTTGCTCGCAGGTGCGAGACCGCAGGTGCGGTCCTCGAGCCATAGGTGCGGAACCACTGTCAGACAGTGTGTTTCTTTAAAATATGGGATTCTTCATTTTTTTCATTTTCTTCCTCCATTAGAACACTTGAGAGCTTGGAAAAAGGGCTCCACTACCCAACCACTGAAAGGTAAGTAAATTATATCCTAAAGTTGGTTAATGCCTGCATTTTTAGTAGGATTTAACTAATTAATTAGTGGAAAATTTAGGAATTGGGTAGTAACCTAGGGCCTTCGAGAATTTAGAAAATTACCCGTTAATTGGCTATGAAATCATACAAAAATCGTATATTAATAATCCTTAGGCTATGGGTGAGTGTTTCCTTCGAGAATTTTTAGAATCCGAGCATGCGGGCCCGGGGTTGGATTTTGGGATTTCTTCAAGAATGGTAAATTCGGCTAAATAATAGGAGAATTCCATGCTTTGAATATAAATTGATATATTTGTATAACATTTGGCTAGTTTCGAGTCCGTGGGTGTCGAGTTCGGAGTTTCGGGCGCATTCTTGACCCGGGGAGTAGATTCGACGCGAGGTGAGTCTCCTTTCTAACCTTGTAAGGGGGAACTGTCCCCCTAGGTGATTTAAATGCTATATGTGATAATTGTGGGGGCTACGTACGTACAAAGTGACGAGAGTCCGTACGTAGCGGCTATTACTATTATGTCCGGGTAGTTAGGCCCACATCATGCCTTGTGTTTTACTTGATATGAACTATATGCTTAATAAATTAAATGTTACATGCGGCTTATTTCCCTGAGGTCATGGAATTTAAGAAAAACTTTTCAGGAATTGTTCACTGAAAAGTAATTTAAAAAGGAATAATGTGTGTGCATGTGACCGCTTCGCAATTTACATTCCGCGAGCGGAGTGTGACTTCCCCACTCTTATAGGAACGGGACATACGCCACGGCGGATTGGGAGATGCACTTTTGGTTCGGGTCGTTCGGTCCTCGGCTGTACATAAAGAGGATTACTTTAGGGCAGAGATGCACTTTTGGTTCGGGCCGTTCGATCCTCGGCAGTGCATAGATGTGAGTACTTTATGGAAAGGTGCACTTATGGTTCGGGCCGTTCAACCCTCAGCAGTGCACAGACATGACTATCTTATGACTCCGGCCATTTGTCCTTACCCTGCATGCGCATGATTTATTTGTTACTTATTTATTTATTTGACAGATATTTGGGGGAAGGTGATCTAGTAATTGTTTTATTCATTCCTAGTACGTCCTCGGATTTCAGTACCTTATATATATTTTTTGCTTCACTGCCTATACATGCCTACCGTTTCTATCATATTCTGTTAAATTTTATTGTTGGACCTTAGTGAGTGTCATGTCAACNTGTACTTAATTGTACAGGTTCTGAGGCTGGTGCATCTGGTTGTCGGACCGGAGCTTGACTTTGATTATAGATGGACCGGACTTTACGGTGAGCTGCTTTTCTCCTGGCGATCTCCGGCGGCACCATGGGGTTTCTTTTGCTTATTTCCCGTCTATTTCCTTCAGACAGTGGGACTGTATATTATATCTTTTGTATATTCTGTTAGTATGCCCGTAGGACTTGTGAAACTAGTTCCTGGCACACACGTGATAGTTATTATGGATTTCGGGTTTGTATATATATATTGGCTCACGCCTCTTCATGACTGCTTTCGATTAAAAATTGGCTAATTATCCTTGTCGATTCATGTTTTAAGTTTTAAAAACTGAGTATATGCTGAAATGTTTAATCTAATAAGAAAAAACCCTTAGTAAATTGAGGGTTGGCTTGCCTGACCCCGCTGTTGGGCGCCATCACGACCTAAGTTAGGATTTTGGGTCGTGACAACATGGTATCAGAGCACTAGGTTCACGTAAGTCTCACGAGTCACGGGCAAACCCGATAGTGTCTTGCGAATCGGTACGGAGACGTCTGTACTTATCTTCAGGAGGCTATAGGGTGTTAGGAAACCTCTCTTTATTTTTATTCTATCGTGTAGTCTATGATTTACTAAATTCATTCTTCTATTCTCTCACAGATGGTGAGGAAGCGTGCATCTGATGTTCCATACTCGGGAAGGGCCGCTACCCCCATTGTCCGAGGCTGCGGCAGAGGCTGGGGGAGGGCACTAGCCCGCGGTAAGGGACGAGGGTATCCCAGAGCTATTCCTGTTCCGCCACTATAGGACCCTATTATAGAGGAGCAGGACGAGGTGCCTCCAGCAGATCCTACACCAGTAGACTTCATGATGGCGCCAGGCTTCCAGGCAGTCATGGGCCGTATGATGAGATTTATGGACACTATGTCCCAGGCTGGTTTATTTCCAGCAGATCCTGCCACTTTTCAGGCGGGAGGGAGAGTCCAGACCCCTACTGCCCAGACTCCAGGCCAGACAGCACCATTACATCATACCCCGGGTACACTGCCTGTGGGTGGGGTCCAACCTGTTTCAGCAGCACCTGAGCCCATACCAGCTGCGGAAGTCGATCCACAGAAGTTATTGGATAGATGGACTCGATTGCACCCTCCAGTCTTTGGGGGTGAGTGAGGCGCGGATGCCCAGGATTTTGTAGATAGGTTCAGGGAAAGACTGCACAACATAAGGATACTAGAGTCCCATGGAGTGGATTTCACTACCTTTCAGTTTGAGGGCAGAGCTCGTAGGTGGTGGCAATCCTATATTCTCAGCAGGGCATCAGATTCTCCTCCTGTCACTTGGGAGCAGTTCACGCAGATGTTCTGGATAGATATATCCCACCCTTTGAGAGGGAAGAGCTGCGGTATCAGTTTGAGCAGCAAGAGCAGGGACAAATGTCAGTGACAGACTATGAGGCCATATTTTCAGAGTTGTCTCGCCATGCACTCATGATACTACCTACTGATGCAGAGAGGGTGCAGAGATTTTTGTTTGGGTTGCATCCAGGTATTAGGGCCACCATGGCCCGAGAGGTGGAGATGGATACTCTTTATCAGCTCGTGGTAGAGATTGCTCGCAGGATCGAGGGGTATCGGTCGAGGAGCAGGGACCAGGGGCAGCAGGACAAGAGGGCTAGATTCTCTGGAGATTTCATAGGTGCCCCAGCTAAGGGCAGAGTTCAGTTTAGCAGTAGTCAGCCCAGCAGGCCTTTATATTCAGCACCTCCACCACCTCCCCAAGGTGTTCCAGCGAGGCCTTATTTCAGCACCATGCCAGAGCATTCCTACCATCCTCCAGCCATTCAGAGTTCACCCAGTGGTTATCCCAGTCATCTGAGATCCTCCGTCCCCTACTTCAGTTCTATGTCAGAGGGACATCGCCCTCCGGCCATTCAGGGTTCTTCTTCGGGGCAGTAGACTATGGTACCTGAGATTTGTTACGAGTCTGGAGAGCCAGGTCATATGAGGAGGCAATGTCCCAGGTTTCGGGGCAAGGCTGTACAGCAGGGTTACCAGTCGATGGGTCCGGCACCAGCAGTCCGGCCACCTAGAGGTGGAGGACAGGTCGGCAGGGGTCGTCCTAGAGGTGGAGGCCAGTCAGGGGGAGGTCAGGCAGCTCATGTTCACTCTGGTGGAGCTCATTCTTCCTGTACTCCAGCTAGATTCTATGTCATTCCGTCTAGATCAGATGCAGTGGCCTCAGACGCCGTGATCACAGGTATTATCTCAGTATGTGGTAGAGAGGCTTCAGTATTATTTGATTCAGGATCCACCTACTCATATTTTTCAACATTATTTGCTCATTTTCTGGATGCTCCTCGTGAGTCCTTGGGTTCTCCTATATATGTTCCCACTCATGTGGGCGATTCTGTGGTGGTATACCGGATTTATCGGTCTTGTGTGATCACCTTCTGCGAGTCGAGACCAGAGCGGACCTTTTATTGCTCGACATGGTTGATTTTGAGATTATTCTAAGCATGGATTGACTATATCCTTATCATGCCGTGCTAGATTGCCATGCCAAGACAGTTACTTTAGCCATGCCCGGGTCGCCTAGGCTGGAGTGGAGAGGTTCCTCAGTTAGTGCAGCCAGCCGGGGTATTTCATTCGTGAAGGCTCGGTATATGGTCGAGAAGGGTTGTCTGGCCTATTTTGCTTATGAGCGGGACACCACCGCCTAGTCTCCGACGATTGATTCAGTGCCAGTGGTTCGAGAGTTTGCTGATGTATTTCCTTCAGACCTTCCAGGCATGCCTCTGGACCGTGATATTGATTTCTGCATTGATTTAGCTCCAGGCACCCAGCTTATATCTATTCCTCCGTACTGTATGGCTCCGAAGGAGTTGAAGGGGCAGCTTGAGGAGTTTTTAGCTAAGGGGTTCATCAGACCGAGTGTATCGTTGTGGGGTGCTCCAGTTCTATTCGTAAAGAAGAAGGATGGGCCCATGCGGATGTGTATTGATTAATGCCAGTTGAACAAGGTCACCATTAAGAATAAGTATCCTTTGTCGCGCATTGATGATTTGTTTGACCAGTTGTAGGGTTCTCGGGTGTTTTCTAAGATTGATTTGAGGTCGGGATATCATCAGTTGAAGATTCGAGCCTCAGATGTTCCGAAGACTTCTTTTCGTACGAGATATGGCCATTATGAGTTCCTGGTGATGTACTTTGGCTTGACTAATGCCCCAGCAACATTCATGGACTTGATGAATAGGATGTTCAGGCCATATATTGATTCCTTTGTCATTGTCTTCATAGATGACATCTTGATTTACTCACGTAGCCTGGGTGAGCACGAGCAGTATTTGAGGGTTGTGCTCCAGACCTTGCGGGAACAGAAGCTATATGCTAAGTCCTCCAAGTGTGAGTTCTGGGTGGACTCCGTAACATTGCTGGGGCATGTGGTATCCGGAGAGGGTATCAAGGTTGATCCTTAGAAGATCGAGGCAGTTCAAAGTTTGTCGCGTCCTATTTCAGCTACAGAGATCAGAAGCTTTTTGGGCCTAGCAGGCTATTATCGCCGATTTGTGGAGGGGTTCTATTCTATTGCCGCTCCATTGACCAGATTGACTCAGAAGAATGCCCCGTTCCGATGGTCTAACGAGTGTGAGGCAAGCTTTCAGAAGCTCAAGATAACATTGACCTCAACACTAATTCTATTATTGCCTTCCAGTTCTGGGATGTATACCGTATATTGCGACGCTTCGCGCGTTGGTTTGGGATGTGTGTTGATCCAGGATGGGAGATTTATTGCTTATGCTTCACTCCAACTGAAGGTTCATGAGAAGAATTACCCTGTGCACGACTTGGAGTTACCGGTGATTGTTCATGCTCTTAAGATTTGGAGGCACTACTTGTATGGAGTGTCCTGTGAGGTTTATACAGACCACCGTAGCTTGCAGCACTTGTTCAAGCAAAGGGATCTTGATTTGAGGCAGCGCAGATGGCTTGAGTTGTTGAAGGATTATGATATCACCATCCTTTATCATCCGTACAAGGCAAATGTGGTAGCAGATGCTTTGAGCAGGAAGGCAGAGAGTATGGGTAGCTTGGCTTATATTGCAGCAGAGAAGAGACCTCTAGCCTTGGACATTCAGTCCTTGGCCAATCGCCTAGTGATATTAGACCTTTCAGAGCCTCGTCGAGTTTTAGCACATGTGTTTGCTTAGTCTTTGTTATTGGGGGAGATTAAGGCCCGACAGTTCTATGATCCGTGCTTAGTAGAGCTTGGGGAGGCAGTGGTTCAGGGTAGGGACAATGAGGTTACTATTGACGAGGATGGTGTTCTGAGACTTCAGGGCCGCTTATGTGTTCCTAATGTTGATGGCCTGAGGGAGAGGATTCTAGGGAGGCACACAATTCTTGGCATTCTGTTCATCTTGGTGCAACGAAGATGTATCGTGATTTGAAGCAGCATTAATGGTGGAGGCGGATGAAGAGCGACATAGTGGAGTATGTGACTAGGTGTCTTAATTACCAGCAGGTAAAGTATGAGCACTAGAGGCCAGGAGGCCTACTTCAGCATATGCCCATTCCTGAGTGGAAATGGAGCACCTCACTATGTACTTCGTGGTTGGGTTGCCTCGGACTTTGCGGAAGGTTGACGCGATTTTGGGTCATTGTGGATAGATTGACCAAATCGGCACATTTCATTCCAGTAGCTACTACTTATACTTCTGAGAGGTTGGCCCAGATCTACATTCGGGAGATAGTCCGGTTGCACGGTGTGTCGGTGTCCATTATATCAGATTGAGGTCCTCAGTTCACCTTGCATTTCTGGAGAGCATTGCATAGTGAGATGCTCACCCAGATAGATCTCAGCACAGTATTTCACCCTTAGACTGATGGTCAGCCGGAGCGTACAGTTCAGATATTGGAGGACATGCTCAGGGCATGCATGATTGACTTCGGAGGTCAGTGGGACCAGCTTGCCTTTGGCCGAGTTTGATTACAATAATAGCTACCAGTCTAGCATCGAGATGGATCCATTTGAGTCTTTGTATGGTCGGCGATGTCGTTCCCCTATCGGGTGGTTTGAGCCTGGTAAGGCTAAGTTATATGGTACCGACCTGGTGAAGGATGCTTGGAGAGGGTGAAGTTGATTCAGAAGAGGCTCCGCACAGCACAGTCCAAACATAAGAGTTACACGGATCAGAGGGCGCATGATGTATCATTTATGGAGGGAGACAAGGTTCTGTTTAAGGTCTCGCCGATGAAGGGTATTATGAGGTTTGGGAAGAAGGGCAAGCTGAGCCCGAGGTTTATAGGTCTCTTCGAGGTGTTGAGGCGAGTTGGGGAGGTTGCTTATGAGCTAGCCTTACCTCCCAGTTTATCAGGAGCTCATCCAGTCTTTCATGTATCCATGCTCTGGAGGTACCACGCCGACATCTCTCACGTGGTTGATTTCAACACTATTCAGTTGGATGAGAGGTTGGGCTACGAGGAAGAGCTAGTTGCTATTACTAATAGGCAGGATCACCAGTTGAGGTCCAAGAGAGTTTCTGCAGTGAAGCTCCAGTGGAGGGGCCAACCAGTCGAGGAAGAGACATGGGAGTCCGAGGAGGACATGCGTAGCATATATCCACACTTAAGGTAAGATTCTAGAATCGTTCGAGGACGAACGCTTGTTTAAGAGGTGGAGAATGTAACGACCCGACCGGTCGTTTTGCGTTATCGGACCCCGTTCCCCTAAATGAAACTTCCCATAGCGGCTTTATTATGATTTATGACTTGCGGGGACTGGTGGTTCGGGATTCGGAAGTTTTTAGAGTGCCATAGGAACACTTGGTTCCTTAAGGTTGGCCTTTAAGGACAAATTTGACTTCGGTCAACATTTTTAGTAAACGACCTCGGAATCGAGTTTCAACGGTTCTAGTAGCTTCGTATGATGATTTCGAACTTGGGCGTATGTTCGGAAGGGTTTTTGGATGAGCCGGGAGCGTTTCGGCACCCAATATTGAAATAAGAGTTCCTTAGGTTCCTATGGTGGTTTGGGACGTGTTTTTGAGTTATCGAGTTCTGAACGGAATTCCGAGACAGGGAATAGTTCCGTTATGTCATTTATGACTTACCTACAAAATTTGGTGTCATTCTGAGTAGTATAGGTCGGTTCGGCGCGTTGTTAGCGAAGTCAAAAAAACTTAAAGTTCCTAAGTTTGGTTCCAGGGGTTTTGAGGTGTAATTTTGAGTTTAAGCGTTGTTTTGGGTGTTCCGAAGGCTCGAGCGAGTCCGTATTATGATTTGGGACTTATTGGTATATTTGGACGGGGGCTCGGATAGGCCCAGGTGCCTCCCGAACACCACACGAGGAAAAAAACTAGCTGAAATAGCTGCTGGTGCACCTGTTCTGGTGTGACCGCAGGTGCGGTTGCCCAGTCGCAGGTGCGGGACCACTCCTGTGGTCCCAGCCTCGCAGGTGCGACCCCCAACGGGCAGCCCATATCTCGCATGTGCGGACAAAGTTCCGCAGGAGCAGATCTGCAAGTGTTGTCTCCTCTCCGCAGGTGCGAGTCCAGGCCTCTTCGTCCTTTTCCGCAGGTGCGATCCTTTGCTCGCAGGTGTGAGACCGCAGGTGCGGAACCACTGTCAGGCAGTGTGTTTCTTTAAAATACAAGATTCTTCATTTTTCTTCATTTTCTTCCTCTATTAGAACACTTGAGAGCTTGGAAAAAGGGCTCCACGACCCAACCACTGAAAGGTAAGTAAATTCTATCCTAAAGTTGGTTAATGCATGCATTCTTAGTAGGATTTAACTACTTAATAGTGGAAAATTTAGGAATTTGGTTAGTAACCTAGGGCCTTCGAGAATTTAGAAATTTACCCGTGAATTGGCTATGAAATCATACAAAAATCGCATATTAATGATCCTTAGGCTATGGGTGAGTGTTTCCTTCGAGAATTTTTGGAATCCTAGCATGCGAGCCCGGGGTGGGATTTTGGGATTTCTTCAAGAATGGTGAATTCGACAAAATAATAGGAGAATTACACGCTTTGAATATAAATTGATATATTTGTATAACATTTGGCTAGTTTCGAGTCCGTGGGTGTCGAGTTCGGAGTTTCGGGCGCATTCTTGACCCGGGGAGTAGGTGCGACGCGATGTGAGTCTCTTTTCTAACCTTGTAAGGGGGAACTGTCCCCCTAGGTGATTTAAATGCTATATGTGATAATTGTGGGGGTTACGTACGTACAAAGTGATGAGAGTCCGTACGTAGCGGCTATTACTATTATGTCCAGGTAGTTAGGCCCACATCATGCCTTGTGTTTTACTTGATATGAACTATATGCTTAATAAATTAAATGTTACATGCGGCTTATTTCCCTGAGATCATGGAATTTGAGAAAAACTTGTAAGGAATTGTTCACTGAAAAGTAATTTAAAAAGGAATAATGTGTGTGCATGTGACCGCTTCACAATTTACATTATGCGAGCGGAGTGTGACTTCCCCCACTCTTATGGGAACGGGTCATACGCCACGGCAGATTGAGAGATGCACTTTTGGTTCGGGGCGTTTGATCCTCGGCAGTGCATAGAGAGGATTACTTTAGGGCAGAGATGCACTTTTGGTTCGGGCCGTTCGATCCTCGACAGTGCATATATGTGAGTACTTTATGGAAAGGTGCACTTATGGTTCGGGTCATTCGACCATCGGCAGTGCACGTACATGACTATCTTATGACTCCGGCCGTTTGTCCTTACCCTGCATGCGCATGATTTATTTGTTACTAAATTCATGGACATTGATTTGACAAATATTTGGGGGAAGGTGATGTAGTAATTGTTTTATTCATTCTCATTACTTCCTTGGATTTCAGTGTCTTACATATATTTGTTGCTTCACTGCCTTTACATGCCTACCGTTTCTATCATATTCTGTTAAATTTTATTGTTGGACCTTAGTGAGTGTCATGTTGACCTCTCGTCACTACCTCTTCGAGGTTAGGCGGGATACTCACTGGGAAAATATATATTTATGTACTCATGCTACGCTTCTCTACTTAATTGTACAGGTTCTGAGGCTGGTGCATCTGGTTGTCGGACCGGAGCTTGACTTTGATTATAGACGGACCGGACTTCACGGTTAGCTGCTTTTCTCTTGGCGAACTACGGCGGCACCGTGGGGTTTCTTTTGCTTATTTCCCGTCTATTTGCTTCAGACAGTGGGACTGTATATTATATCTTTTGTATATTCTGTTAGTATGCCCGTAGGACTTGTGACACTAGTTCCTGGCACACACGTGATAATTATTATGGATTTCGGGTTTGTATATATATTGGCTCACGCCTCTTCATGACTGCTTTTGATTAAAAACTGGCTAATTATCCTTGTCGATTCATGTTTTATGTTTTAAAAACTGAGTATATGCTAAAATGTTTAATCTAATAAGAAAGAACCCTTAGTAAATTGAGAGTTGGCTTGCTTGACCCGCTGTTAGGCGCCATCATGACCTAAGTTAGGATTTTGGTTCGTGGCATAAAGCACATCCATTGAGTACCCCGATGGTGGTGAGATCACTTGATATAAAGAAAGATCCATTTCGACCTCATGAAAATGATGAAGAGCTTATTTGTGTCGAAATACCATATCTTAGTGCAATTAGGACGTTAATGTATCTTGCCAACAATTCTCGACCAGATATAGCTTTCTCAGTAAGCCATTTAGCAAGATTTAGTTCTTCACCAACACAAAGACATTGGAATGGTATTAAGCATATATTCAGATACTTGCGAGGGACTATTGATATGGGTTTATTCTATTCAAATGAATCCAAGTCACCATTAGTTGGTTATGCAGATGCAGGATATTTATCTGATCCACATAAAGCTCGATCTCAGACAGGCTACTTATTTACATGTGGAGGTACATCTATATCATGGTGTTCAACGAAACAGACTATGGTTGCTACTTCTTCAAATCATGCAGAGATAATAGCCATTCAGGAAGCAAGTCGAGAATGCGTTTGGTTGAGAACGATAACTCAACACATTCAGGAAACATGTGGTCTCTCTTCGAAAGGCAATATTCCAACAATATTGTATGAAGACAATGCTGCATGCATAGCTCAACTGAAAGGAGGATACATCAAAGGAGATAGAACAAAACACATTTCGCCGAAATTCTTTTTCACTCATGATCTTCAAAAGAATGGTGAAATAGACATTCAACAAGTTCATTCAAGTAATAATTTGGCGGATCTGTTCACTAAGGCATTACCAACCTCAACATTTGAAAAGCTGATATACAAGATTGGAATGCGTTGTCTTCGAGACATTAAGTGATGTTTTCATCAGGGGGAGTAACTAGGTGTTGCACTCTTTTTTCCTTAACCAAGATTTTGTCCCACTGGGTTTTTCTGGTAAGGTTTTTAATGAGGCAGCAAGCAATGCATATTATAAATAACTATGTACATCCCCATGTTTTTTTAGTAAGTTCTTAATGAGGCACATTATTTTACATGGACATCCAAGGGGGAGTGTTATGAATAATTTGTAGATATGGGTGCCCATGTATGTGAATAGCTTATGGATGAAATTTTCTACTTTATGTCCATCCCATTCACTATTTACAATAGTAAGTCTTCTCATTTTATGCCTATAAAAGGCTATGTATATTGTAATGGAAGACACACCAAAAGGAAGTGAAATACTCCATCTTCTATCTTTGTTTCTTATTTACATTTTACTAAATTGCTTTTATTTTATAACACTCTTGCATTTGTATATAATATTGTCCTCCAAAGGAACATTGCACAATATTGGAATATATTTATTAGATATATTTATATACAAATTCACTTGTTCTAGCTCTAAAAGAGTTGAGAAGAAGACAAGTCTCGCACCGTCGGCACTCAACTTTGACTAAACTTTTGTACTAAATTTTTTCATATTAAATTTTTATGACTGTTTTTGTAATGGTAATTTAATTTCATCTCCCTTTATTTCCCCTGCTTATTTTGCACAAATAGCCATTTTCGCGAAAGGACACCTGAAAGGTTGCAACTTTTGAGTTGCACCTCTTTGTTCAACCCAAACTTTCGACAATAAATATCAGACTTTTCCCTCAGATTTTTCTTATGAAAATTCAAATACTCTCTTCTTCCTTTTGCATTGTTTTCAAACAACAAAAGTTTGTGATTTGCTGCCTCCATTTATGTTCGCTAAACACTGGTGTTTGAAGTATCGCTATATCAGTAAGGGTGATCCATTCTATCTTGAGAGAAAATAATCCTAAATATCGGGTATGTCATGACCCGAAATCCCAACATCGGAGTCGTGATGGCGCTTAACATCCACTTACTAGGTAAACCGACGTGAGATAATTAAATAGCCAATTTTTAAGAGTTAAAACACAATGATGATATACAACGAGAAATAGGAACCCAATCCGATACAGTACCGACATAAAGTCACATAAATATCTACTCCCAAAGATCCGGAGTCACGAGTACACAAGAAACTAGAAGTCTACAAATAGAGTCTGAAATAAATACAATTGTTTCTATGGAAATGAAAAATAAAAGTGGGAGAGGAAAGGGACTTCAAGGTCTGCGGACACTAGCAGATCTACCTCAAGTCTCTGTATGCAATGATTTGAGTTGATTCACCTCACGCACCGCTGGGACCAATACGAGTATCTGCACAAGAAGTGTAGAAGTGTAGTGTACAACCGACCCATTGTACTCCATAAGCGTCGAGCCTAACCTCGACGAGGTAGTGACGAAGCTATGACAAGACACCTGCATAAATAAACATGTACAAGTGTATATGAAGTAGTAATAATAATAGAGAATAATAACGTACAAACTGGGAGAGAACATGCAAAAAGGGGGAAAATATAACAACCACGGCATTTATGAAATCACGTAATAGCCAAAATCAATCATCAACCAATGAAATCAGATAAACCAATGATATGAAAATGAAACGGCATCACCCTTCGTGCTTTTACGAAAGGAATAATCAAATAAGTAATAACCTAACCTAAGAATGGATATCATAATTAACAATGCCATAAAACATAAGGAAACAAGTTCCACCCGCATGCTTTAAACCAACAATAATGCATAAGTACTCGTCACCTCACATATACGTTGTTCCCACACATTAAACACGTATAAAATAGACTAACAAGTCCTAATCCCTCAAGTCAAGGTTAACCACGACACTTACCTTGCTCCGCAATCAAATCAAAGCTCAACTGGAGCCATTCATCTAAAATTTGCCTCCAAACCAATCGAATCTAACCAAATATAGCTCAAACAATTCAAAATAAGCTTTAAAAACTACCCATGAGTAAATATTCATTCTTTAATGATTGGTCAAAACCTGAGATTCAGACTAAAACCCAATTATCCATTCACCCCCGAGCACGATAATGTGATTAATTTCAAAATCTGACCTCAATTTGAGGTCTAAATCTCAGTTTCTCAAAATCCCCAATTCTACCTAAATCCCTAATTTCTATAAGGAACAAGCATAGATTAAAGGCTATAAATCAATGGGTGATGATGAAAATAGAATAAAACGAGTTAAAATCAACTAACCTATGAAGTGGGGATGAAATTCCTCTTCAAAATCGCCTCTAGGCCGAGCTCAAATATGGAGATGGTGAAAAATTAAGAAAATCCTGTCTTTGGGATATTTTAAATCACTAGCATCAGGTCTTCATCGCGTTTGCGAAAGACCTGATGTGATCGTGAAGCACTTTGACCCAATTGGACTTTGCGTTCGCGAGATGCCCTACGCGTTCGCGATGGCCCTTCCCCCTAGCCTTCGTGTTCGCGACCCTTGGTTCGTGTTCGCGTAGAACACTCAGCAGATCCTTTCCTAGGCCCATACCCATCGCGCTCGCGTGGTATTGGTCGTGTTCGCGAAGGATAATCCTACCACTGCTTCACATTCGCAACCTCAACCTCGTATTTGCATAGAGGAAATCCCACTCCAACACAAGATACTCTTCGCGATCGCAAGAATGGCTTCGCGACCGCGAAGTAAGGCACTAGATACCAGAATCTCTGAAACCAGCAATCCTTCTAAGTGTAAAATTACTCCGTAGCCTATAGGATACTCACCTGAGCCCCTCGGAATCTAAACTAAACATGCACGCAAGTGTAATAATATCATACGAACTCGCTCGCGCAATCAATACATCAAAATAATACCTAGAACCACGAATCAGACACCAAAATGTATGAAATTTTCAAAGAAATTTAAGAACTTTCAAATTCACAACCAGACGTTTGAATCACATCAAATCAATTCTGTTTTGCACCAAATTTTACAGACAAGTCATAAATAGTGAAATAAACCTATTCCAAGTTCCGAAACCGAAATCTGAACCCGGTAGCATCAAAGTCAACCTACGGTCAAACTTAGGAATTCTATAAACCTTCAAGTTACTAGTTTTCGACAAATCATGTTAAATTAAGTTAGGGACTTCCGAATTTAATTTTGGGCATACATCCAAGTGCCAAATCATGATATGGACCCACCGGGATCGTTAAAATAATGATCTGAATCCGTTTCACACAAAAATTTTCCAAAAAAAGACACGAACTGCGCAAACAAATGGAGAAAAGCTAAACAGAGCTATTCAAGGTCTCGAAACATAGAAATAATTACTAAAACTTAAAATGACATTTCGGGTCATACGTGATAGTATGAAGGGATTAGATTTTTTAAGGACACACTGTATATTCAGTGGGCCCGAATTTATTTGTGCTTCTTCTATATATCTGTTTATCGTTGTTTAAGTTTAAAAAAATCTATTTTTTGAATACAGAAAGATAACAGTTTACTTTATAAATAGAGCTGAACTCATACCAATGTTAGATATAGTTTGTATATGTGGGGGTTCCCACATCGGTGGCTGAAAGCCACTTCTGAGGCCTTAAAAGGATAATCCCACTAAGTCATATATAATGAGTATTTGACATACTTCTTAAATAAGGTCCACGTGTGATAAAATAGGCTCAATAATACAATACAATTTACTTTGCTTTTGGTACATCTATCTAGTAATGTGCTAGATATATATAGCAATATACTAGTAACATATAGTATATTACTATAAACTAGTATAGTGTTCGATCTTGTCTTCTCATCTATATAGTATATATATAATGAGATGAAAAAGACAAACACTCCACTAGTATATTACTATATATAAATGATAAATAAGAAGACCCTTTTATATTGTAACGACCAGGTCGGTCCTTCCGTGGAAATTTCATTATTATACTTATTTTTGCCTTGTCATAGGTTGGTTATTCTGTTTATGATGTCTTAGAGTTGGTAGGCTCGGAATCGGAATGGCTGCAGCAAGAATTTAGTCATTTACTCTTAAAAAATAGCCTTAGAGTTGAAAAAGTCAACCGAGAGTTGACTTTTTGGTAAACTACCTCGGAATGCAGATTTTATGGTTCACATAGCTTCGTTAGGTGATTTGGGACTTAGGAGCGTGTTCGGAATATTTTTGTGATGTCCGGTGAAGAAGTAGGCTTGAATTGGCGAAAGTTATTTTTTGGTGATTTTCGGTCGGCAGTGGAAAATAGGCTATCAGGGTCGGAATGGAATTCCGGAAGTTGGAACAGGTTCGTAGTGTCATTTTGGACGTGTGTGAAAATTTTCAGGTCATTCGGATGTGTTTTAGTTGGTTTCGACATATTTGGTGGAAATTAGAAGTTTCAAAGTTCTTAGGCTTGAATTCAATGTGATTTTGGTGTTTTGGCATTGTTTTGAGTGGTTCGAAAGCTCGACTAAGTTTGAATGAGGTTATGGGATTTGTTGGCATGTTTGGTTGAGGTCTCGAGGGCTCGGGTGAGTTTCGGAGTGGTTTCGGACCATTTCTATGCCATTTTTAGCTGCTGGCTTTTGGCTATTGCAGTGTGCTACACGATCGCAGGGAATCGATCGCGATCGCGATGAGTAAAATGAGAGAAAATGGCCAGTGAATCGTGATCGTGGAAGGCCTTACGCGATCGCGTAGAGGAAATTTTCTGCTGCCCTTACCGACTTTGGAAGCTTGTATCTTGCAATCTATAAGGAATTTTGAGATATCCAAAAATCAAAGTTGTATCTATTTGTCTCTAGTTTTCAGAAAATCAAACCATTTTTCATATGGAGTTGTTTCTAAAGAGTTATGGTTTATACACTACAGCCTGCCCGAGAAGAGTTTGGAAATCGCATTGTGTTACATAGGGCTGACTTTGGCGGATTATAACTCGTAATATATAAATAAGTGAGAAATTATCAACGCATGAAAGTTTTAGCCCTTGGTGTCAAACCATTTGCAATTTGGAGTTTTTTTCAAATATTTATGACCATTATACTAGAGGCTGTCCGGAAGAGCTGGGCAGTTGTTCTTCGCGATCGCGAAGCACTTTCCGTGATTGCGGAGGGCCAATTTTGGGCTGAAAAAAGTTGTGCTTTGCGATAGCAAAGAATTTTCCGCAATCGCGATGAAAAAACACCTGGGCAGTATTTAAATAAACCCTCCGCGACCAATACCCACTTTTCACCATTGTTGAACGAGAAAAGAGCTTTGAGGCGATTTTGAAGAGAGGAAATCATTATTCCTCATAGAGGTAAGGATTTTGGACCCTAATACTCGATTATATGTGATTAAGGATCAAATATCAGTGTTTAAGTCATGAAAATCAGTAGAAAATGGTGGAGCTAGGGCTTGAGATTTTTAGACCTTTAGGGATCGATTTGAGGGGTCAAACGAACTCCGATTTTAGCGTTCTTTATATGTACGGACTCGTGAGATGATGAAGGAATTTTTGGCATAAAATTTGTCGAGTTCCGAGATGTGGTTTTGAGCTAAATTTGGTACTTTTCAATTGGAATTCATTCCTTAAGCATAATTTGATGATAAAAATCTGAACTTGGTAGATTTGGAGCGCTCGGAAGTTGATTCGAGAGGCAAGCGGGTTGCAGAGTAGATTTTCAGGCTAGTTTGAGGTAATTAATGTCTTTAAATCCTGTCCCAAGGGTATAAAACCCCGGACTTTACATCCTTTCACGTATTTTTGAATGCAAAGATTGGAAATTTGGAAATATATCCTTTTTCAGGCAACTATTGAGTTGCGAACCCGATTTTAAAGCCTATGCTTAATAGTATTGACATAATTTGGGCTGCAAGACACGTTTGGGGCCTAGTGCCCCCTTTTTACCCCTTGGGAGCTGTTTTTACTATTTTCCTCACTTGAAATGTTATGATTTTCACTCAGTCTTTTCTTGATAATTGTTTTGACACTCAAAGTATTTTGATATTATTTCTTAAATATGAAATACTGTTTTGGGTCAAGAACCCGGTATAATGATGGCCCGAGTGGCATGTTGAGAGTGCCTGGCTGAGTGAGGCCGCGGGCCAATATTGTAAGGATGTTATGATACGAGAGAGGCCGAGGGCCAATATTGTGAGTGATTTATGCGATGATGTGGCTGGCCGAGGGCCAATTGTGAGTGATTTATGCCATGATGTGGTTGGCAGAGGGCCAATATTGTGAGTGATTTATGCCATGATATGTCTTGTTATAGCGCCTGGGCTGTAGGAGCCCCTTCGGAGTCTGTACACCCCCAGTGAGCGCAGGTACCTACTGAGTGCGAGTGATGCACGCGGGGCTGATACTGAGTGACTGTGAGGTTGCTTGTTGGGCTGATACTGAGTGACTGTGAGGTTGCCCGCTGGGCTGATACTGAGTGATGGTGAGGTGCTGAGGGAAATTGTTAGGAGAAATGATTATGGCCCGAGGGGCAGATTTATGATGATTTTTACTGAGTTTTTGACTGTGATTCACTTCGTTTTTCAAAGTGATTTTACTGAGAGTTTTACTGAGATATATTGAAACTTTACTTGTTTCAAAGGATTTCTGGAAATTGGTTTTCGAACTTATATAATTGATGAATACTTTATGGTGATTTGGTGTTTTACTGTTTTTGTGAATTGGTGTATTTGTGTTGTGTGTTTTCTATTTCTAAGACTGTGATTTATTTTGATTACTACTGAGTTGGCGTACCATCATTACTCCCTGTGCCTCTATGCACAAATCTAGGTACCGATTCGGAGCAGTAGCTGTCTTCATTTGTATTTAGCAACTTACGGGATTTCGAGGTAGTTGTTCAGCGTCTGCAGCTTCTCCATTTCCCTTTCTTTATTAGTATTAGTATTTGTTTCATAGACATTGATTAAGACATTAGCAGAGTTAGTTTTATTTCTTAGATGCTCGTGACCATGTTGACTCCAGTCTTGGGAGGATTTTTTAGAATGTTAGATTATTATTCGGGCGTAAAGACTTAAAAAAATTATTTTATGCTTTGTTGTTGCTTGTTATTGATTATTGAAACATTATAATAGAACGGATGGGTAGTTATGTGATGGTTGGTTGGACTAGTTCCACGATAGGCGCCATCACGACCTGTTAGGATTTGGGGTCGTGACAAGTTGGTATCAAAGCTCTAGGTTACGTAGGACTCAACAGTCATGAGCAGGTGCGGTAGAGTCTTGTGGATCGGTATGGAGTCGTCTGTACTTATCTTCGAGAGGTTGCACAACTTTTTGGAAAAATCTCATTTTCTTGAACTCTTTCGTGCCAATCTGTTGATTCTTGAAATCTAAACTCATGTTGTTTCATTCTCTCATAGAGGGTGAGGACACGCAATACCGAGCAAGGTGACCAGACACCAGCCAGAACCACAAGGGGTCGGGGTCGTGGTGGAGTTAGGGGACCAGCCCGTGTAGTAGCCAGGACAGTACCACAGGATCCACCTATCGTTCAGGATCAGGTTCCCGCCGATGGTGCTCTAGCGGGACATGCTCAGGCACTGGCAGTGCCTATGGTTATTCCGTGTCTTCAGGAGACCCTGGCTCAGATATTGACGGTGTGTACCGGTTTGGATCAGGCAGTCGCTATGTCTACTACTTCCACTGCAGCTCAGGCCGGGGGAGGCGTTCAGACTCCAGCTGCCTGGACACCTGAGTAGGTTGTACAGGGTAGTCCCAGCCCAGCCGGTTGCCCCAGTTCAGGACTCTGTGGCCCTGCTATGCCTGAGGATGAGCAGCGCAGGCTGGAGAGGTTCAGCAGACTTCAGCCTCCGACCTTCAGCGGTATAGAGGGCAAGGATGCCCAAGGGTTTCTAGATAAGTTCCAGAGGATACTACGTACTGCGGGTATCTTGGAGACCAGCGGGGTCTCATTTGCTACATTTCAATTTGGTGGTGCTGCTTTTACTTGGTGGGAGTCATTCGAGAGGCGTAGGTCGGTTGGTTTAGCACCACTCACCTGGCAGCAGTTCTCCACGCTCTTTTTGGAGAAGTATGTTCCTCAGTCCCACAGAGAGGAGCAACGCAGACAGTTTGAGAAGCTGCGCCAGGGAGAGTTTTCAGTTACTCAGTACGAGATGAGGTTTTCCGATTTGGCTAGACATGCTTCGGATTTAGTCCCTACTGACAAGGAGCGTATCAGGAGGTTTGTAGATTGTCTCACGTATCAGCTTCGGATTTTGATGACCAGGGAGAGGGTGTCTGGAGCTATATTTGAGCAGGTTGTTGACATAGCTCGGGACATTGAGTCGGTTCGTAGGTAGGAGCATGAGGAGATGGAGGCTAAGAGGCCTCGGGGATCAGGTAGCTTCAGTGGTGCCCCTTCTAGAGGGCAGTTTCGACACAGCAAAGGTCGTCCATTTAGACCTCTACAGCCAGTTTTCCCAGCTTACAGTGGTGTATCTTCGGGGCAGGGTCCTCGCAGTTCTCATTAGGGACGTTCATCTTTTAGTGCCTTTCCAGCTCAGAGCTTCGCCCGAGCATCATCTTATCAGGGTTCTTCTATGCATGGTTCGTTTGGTGGTTATCATGGTGGCAGGGGTTCTCGTCAGTTTTCATCTCCAGCTCCAGATGGTTGTTATGAGTGTGGAGAGTTCAGACATGAGTGGAGGCAGTGTCCCCGTCGTCCTGGTAGTTCATCTCAGCAGAGGGTTCCTCCCTCGACTTCAACCCCAGTCACTTCACCACCTACTCAGGAAGCCAGGGGTGGTGGTCAGGCAGCTAGAGGCTGCCCTAGAGGGGGAGGTCGATCATGTGGAGGCCAACCACGTATTTATGCACTTTCGGTTAGTACTGATGCTATGGCCTCACATGCGGTGATTACAGGTACTATTTCAGTTTGTCACACTAATGCTTTAGCTTTGTTTGACCCTGGTTCCACGTACTCGTATGTTTCATCTTATTTTTCCCACTTTCTGAATATGCTCCGTGAGCTTTTTAGTTACGTATGTTCATGTTTCGACTCCGGTGGGCAATACTATCATTGTGGACTGTGTGTATCGGTCATGTCTTATATCTATTGGGGGTATGGAGAC
Organism: Nicotiana knightiana; assembly: GCA_005239525.1. Taxonomy (NCBI): domain Eukaryota; kingdom Viridiplantae; phylum Streptophyta; class Magnoliopsida; order Solanales; family Solanaceae; genus Nicotiana; species Nicotiana knightiana. Next base: position 84,241 of record ML369888.1, on the reverse strand, counting down.
CCGAGTGGACTTGATGTTACTCAGTATGGTGGCAGTGATAATGTGTGGGCATCGTGAGTTATTATTTGTTTTGATCTTTGGCTTTGAGCCAAGTAGGGGAGTCCGTTAATGATAATTTTATTACACGATTATGTGTTGTATTGGTTTTGGTTCGAGGTATGTTGGTGAATCAGTTATGACGTACAGAGGTGGAGTCTAGGAATGACTCGGGTGATGGAAATTTCTTCGATACAAGTTATAATGTAATTTACGCATAGTGGAATTCATTGTATGATGGAGTTGTACTGGTAAGTATAGAGTGTGAAATGTATGAGTGTGCTTGTTGCTTCAAAGGTGTGGATTAATTTTCTAGTATGTGGATTGCAAGCGGGGTCAGGTCGTTCTGTTTACTTGGTTAGTGTAATTGAAATTGCGTGAGTAAATGGCGTTCGAGAATGGTTCAGACGGATTCAAGGTTATATGTAGCGATCGAGGATCTTCAAGGTGTGAGAAGGGCTAGAACTGAGATTTACGGGGAAGGTGTTAAGGCTTGTATTGTATTTGCATTATCATGGATTCTATCCATCAGTATCAGGAAAAGTGAAGGTAATGACTGTAAATTCACAGGAAGTCTCTTCAGGGTAAGTATTTCCAATGTGGTGCATTTGGGGATAATTGAGGGAGTATTCAGCGGCTTATGAGCCTTAGACGGTATATTTTTATGCTCGAGTTTTGTGGGTGAGTCGGGATTGAGAATTGCGGTATTATGGCAAGAAGAAGTATCAATTCGAAGGTAAGTCAGAAGGAACTTGGATGAATAGGACAACTTGGTAGTAAGTCGAATCGGCATGATAAGGGATATGGTTAGTTCTTTGGGTGTTATAGGGTAATGAGTTGTTACAGGTGTTTCTTAGCAATTCTCTTGGAGTTTGGTGGCATGCGTAGCTTGGTTGAGTTAGAAGGATTCAGTCCTGAAGGTTTGGTGTTGTACAAATGTGATTCGGGAGTTCTTGAGGGTTTCTACCACGGTTAGAAATGTATATTTTTTTCACTGGCGTGAGGGCCATGTGATGTATAGTGATTTTGCTTCTAAATGGGATCAATGGAAAGTTCTTGGCTAGTTAGGTGTTTGTGGCTAGGAAGGGAGCATGAAGTTCTCATATTTATCATAGGATTGCATGGCGTATGCGGTATTTTGTGTATAGTGGAGAGTGGCATATGTGAGGTCACAGTTCAGTATTGGAAGGAAGTCAAAACTAGCAGTTTCAGATGATTAGGTAAAGGATACCACTATTGGGTGGTTGGATGGGAGTATACATTCATAAAGAGCAATGTGTTTAAGGCAATGTGTTTGAATAAGGGTGCTTCATTGGTGTTACGACGCTCTCTCGTTGCATCGATTACTGGTATTTAAGGTTTCTTGGTGACACCGAGTAATTATGGGGGTATCCCTCACGTAATGATAAAGTATTAGGGGCGTGTTATATATTTGAGTGGTGGAATTGGGATCAGCTATAGTAATTGGTGCGCCTCATGGATTTTGAGACTGGGAGTTTTCATGAACGGATTATTTTTGTAGTTGTGAACTACGAGGATGCGAGCAAAGCTAGTCAGGTGTTAGTATATGTCATGATTCAGTCATTATGAACCTTTGGAGAGTTATCTACCTATTGTGGATGACCAGAGTTGATTTGGAATATAATTATTGGTAGGCCAGTATGGGTGTGTGTTCTACACTGAGTCGGAATTTTTGACCCCAAATTGCTATTGTTGAGGGATGTACCATTTGATTGTCATTGAGCTTATTCGTGTTTTGGAGTGATCTATGAGTTACCTTTCAGTTTTTCGAGGAGTTGTGATCGTTGGTTATATATGCATAGGGTGTAGTTCTATCGGGGATTTATGGCGAGATTTGAGTAAAGTGATTAATTGGGTGTTGCAGGATTGAGACGTGTTGGTTATGTTCTTTCTGGTTCGGGTGGCATGGTATCGTCCGATTTCCCCGTGGTTATGGAAATGCACTTTGAGTAATTGATGTCGAATTTTGCATGGTTATTGATTTTGAGCAAGGTGTCTTGGAGTATGTCATGTGGTCTAGCGGTTGGATGGGATCACGCTTTACAGCTCATTTAGGTAGAGGTATGATCCAGGTGTCGGATTTGTGTGATATGGTTTCACGATGTGTATCAGGCTTTTAGCATGATGTGGTAATGGCAAGAGTAATGGAAGGATAGTCCTCTCGTGTGAGTCTTCTCTATTTTATGAATTGAGCTCTTGGGATGTTTTTATTAAGTGCACGAGTTGCACAAGCTATGGCTGTGGATGGTATTGATGTTGATCGGACGAATGGATGTTGGTTTATACGTGTTTCTTTAATCATCGGCACCATATGAAGGTGTTTATAGCGAGGTTTTGTTTGATAAGAGGTTATTTACTGGTATTGGGTTGTTATAAGCAGCGATTGGGATTAGGAGTCATCGCTATGAGTGTTGAGTCATGCGGTATAGTATGTGATTTCATCTTGTGTTGCGGATATGGCTTGATACAACGTGTTTAGACTATTTCAGCTTATAGTCGTGAAAATTTGATCTTGTGAATGGACTCATAAGTGGAAATTTAGTTCTAAGGTTTATGGGTCAAGATCGTACTTTGAAATTTCAACTGTGTTATGCTATTAGACCTATATGGGGTAAGGTGACGTGGAATCACCTCCGAATATGTGCATGGTAGGTTACACGGCAATTTTGGTGGAGTTTGGAACAACTCTAGGCACGTTCGAGGACGAACGTATGTTTAAGTGGGGGAGAATGTAACGACCCGGCCAATCGTTCCGTGGAAATTTCATTATTATCCCTGTTTTTGCCTTGTCATAGGTTGGTTATACTGTTTATGATGTGTTAGAGTTGGTAGGCTCGGAATCGGAATGGCTATAGCAAGAATTTAGTCATTTAGTCTTTAAAAATAGCCTTATAGTTGGAAAAGTCAACTGAGAGTTGACTTATTGATAAACGACCTCGGAATGCGGATTTTATGGTTCGGATAACTTCGTTAGGTGATTTGGGACTTAGGAGTGTGTTCGTAATATTTTTGTGATGTTCGGTGTAGAAGTAGGCTTGAATTGGCGAAAGTTAGTTCTTTGGTGATTTCCGGTCGGCAGTGGAAAATAGGCTATCGGGGTCGGAATGGAATTCCGGAAGTTGGAACAGGTTCGTAGTGTCATTTTGAACGTGTGTGCAAATTTTCAGGTCATTCGGATGTGTTTTGGTTGGTTTCGACATCTTTGGTGGAAATTAGAAGTTTCAAAGTTCTTAGGCATGAATTAGATGTGATTTTGGTGTTTTGGCGTTGTTTTGAGTGGTTCGAAAGCTCGATAAGTTTGAATAAGGTTATGGGATGTGTTGGCATATTTGGTTGAGGTCTCGAGGGCCTCGGGTGAGTTTCGGGGTGGTTTCGGACCATTTCTAGGCCATTTTTAGCTGCTAGATTTTGGCTACAGCAGTGTGCTACGCGATCGCGGGGAATCGGTCGCGATCGCGATGAGTAAAATGAGAGAAAATGGCCAGTGAATCACGATTGCGGAAGGCCTTACGTGATCGCGTAGAGGAAATTTTCGGATGCCCTTACCCGATTTGGGAAGCTTGTATCTTGCAATCTATAAGGAATTTTGAGATGATCCAAAAATGCAAGTTGTATCCCTTTGTGCCTAGTTTTCATAAAATCAAACCATTTGTTATTTGGTGTTGTTTCTAAAGAGTTATGGTTTATACACTACATCCTGTCCGAGAAGAGTTTGGAAAACGCATTGTGTTGCATAGGACTGAATTTGGCTGCTTATATCTCATAATCTACAAGGAATTGAGAAATAATCAAAGCATTAAAGTTGTATCCCTTGGTGTTTAGTTTTCAAAAAGTCAAACCATTTGCAATTTGGAGTTTTGTAAAAATAGTTATGACCATTATACTAGAGGCTGTCCAGAAGAGCTGGGCAGTTGTTCTTTGCGATCGCGAAGCATTTTCCGCGATCGCGAAGGGAAAATTTTGGGCTGATAAAAGTTGTGCTTCGCGATAGCAAAACATTTTCCGCGATCATGATGAAAAAGTACCTGGGCAGTATTTAAATAAACCCTCCGCGACCAATACCCACTTTTTCACCATTGTTGAACGAGAAAAGAGCTTTGAGGCGATTTTAAAGAGAGGAAATCATTGTTCTTCATAGAGGTAGGGATTTTGGACCCTAATACTCGATTATATGTGATTAAAGATCAAATATAAGTGTTTAAGTCATGAAAATCAGTAGAAAATGGTAGAGTTAGGGCTTGATATTTTTAGACCTTTAGGGATCGATTTGAGGGGTCAAACGAACTCCGATTTTAGCGTTTTTTATATGTACGGACTCGTGAGATGACGAAGGAAATTTTGGCATAAAATTTATCGATTTACGAGATGTAATTTTGAGCTAAATTTGGTACTTTTCAATTGGAATTCATTCCTTAAGCATAATTTGATAATAAAAATCTGAACTTGGTAGATTTGGAGCGCTCGGAAGTTGATTCGAGAGGCAAGCGGGTTGCAGAGTAGCTTTTCGGGCTAGTTTGAGGTAAGTAATGTCTTTAAATCATGTCCTGAGGGAATGAAACCCCGTACTTTACATCCTTTCACGGGTTTTTGAATGCAAAGATTGGAAACTTGGAAATATATCCCTTTTCAGGCAACTATTGAGTTGCGAACACAACTTTAAAGCCTATGCTTAATAGTATTGATATATTTTGATATAATTTGGGCTGAAAGCCATGTTTCGGGACTAGTGCCGATCTGTTTACCCCTTTGGGGCTGTTTTTACTATTTTCCTCACTTGATATGTTATGATTTTCACTCAGTCTTTTCTTGATAATTGTTTTGACACTCAAAGTATTTTGATATTATTTCTTAAAAATGAAACATTGTTTTGGGTTGAGAACCCAGTATAATGATGACCCGAGTGGCATGTTGAGAGTGTCTGACTAAGTGAGGCCGCGGGCTAATATTGTGAGGATGTTATGATACGAGAGAGGCCGAGGGCCAATATTGTGAGTGATTTATGCCATGATGTAGCTGGCCGAGGGCCAAGATTGTGAGTGATTTATGCCATGACGTGGCTGGCCGAGGGCCAATATTGTGAGTGATTTATGCCATGATGTAGCTGGCCGAGGGCCAAGATTGTGAGTGATTTATGCCATGACGTGGCTGGCCGAGGGCCAATATTGTGAGTGATTTATGCCATGATGTGTCTTGTTATAACGTTTGGGCTGTAGGAGCCCCTCCGGAGTCTGTACACCCCCAGTGAGCGCAGGTACCTACTGAGTGCGAGTGATGCCCGCGGGGCTGATACTGAGTGACTGTGAGGTTGCCTGTTGGGCTGATACTGAGTGACTTTGAGGTTGCCCGCTGGGCTGATACTGAGTGATGGTGAGGTACTGAAGAAAATTGTTACAAGAAATGATTATGGCCCGAGGGGCAGATTTATGATGATTTTTACTAAGTTTTTGACTGTGATTCACTTCGTTTTTCAAAGTGATTTTACTGAGATATATTGAAATTTTACTTGTTTCAAAGGATTTCTGGAGATTGGTTTTCGAACTTATATAATTGATGAATACTTTATGGTGACTTGGTGTTTTACTGTTTTTGTAAATTGGTGTATCTGTGTTGTGTGTTTCGTATTTCTAAGACTGTGATTTATTTTTATTACTACTGAGTTGGCGTACTCATCGTTACTCCCTGTGCCTCTGTGCACAGATCCAGGTACCGATTCGGAGCAGTAGCTGTCTTCGTTTGTATTCAGCAGCTTACGGGATTTCGAGATAGTTGTTCAGCGTCCGCAGCTTCTCCATTTCCCTTCCTTTATTAGTATTAGTACTTATTTCATAGACATTGATTAAGATATTAGCAGAGTTAGTTTTATTTCTTAGATGCTCATGACCATGTTGACTCCAGTCTTGGGAGGATTGTTTAGAATGTTAGATTATTATTGGGACGTAAAGACTTAAAGAAATTATTTTATGCTTTGTTGTTGCTTGTTATTGATTATTGAAACATTATAATAGAACGGTAAAAATGGGTAGTTATGTGATGGTTGGCTAGCCTAGTTCCACGATAGGCCCCATCACGACCTGTTAGGATTTGGGGTCGTGACATATATGGTGATCTTACACACCTCAAAGCTATACTTCTTTTTTGATCTTCTTCAATTTTTCTAACAGGCAGCTAATTTACCTCTAATTCTATACAATACTCATAAACATTGTTTGCTTTATGTTTCTAAAACCTCCCGTATTTTGCTTATACATCTCAGCCCTTTGAAGAAGAACAAGATTCTTGATAACATTTCAAGCCCTTTTCCAGGATGTCAACCTTTTTGTTGGCTTTGCTATCATCTCTAGCAATGTTGTGTACAACTATTCTTAGCACCGATGATAATAAATATGTCAATATCAGAATACTCTAAAGTGCAATTATAGAAGGTGTAGGTACTATACTTGGTTGTAGATCAATAGATTCTTCCTGAAGTTATAAATTAAGTAAAAGAGAATCACATGCAGACAAATTATTTATTTTGTGTTTGAGCCAACAATACCTTTATCATACTTAATTTGTTTCTTATTCTTTATATTGCTGAAGTTGAGAGATTGAATGCACAAGAAAACCCTAGCTGCGAGGGAGAGAAGGAAATGAATGAAACAATGAATATACATTTTGTTTCTATTTCAGCCTTTACACCTATATATATATATATATATATATATATACACAAGTGAATTAACACTAATACAACTAACTAACTAACTAACCAATCACTTACATCATAAACCACTAACAGACTAAGTAATTCGGGTATGCACAAATAGACTAAACTACCCTCAAGCTCAAGTTACCCCTCTTTCCTCAACACTCCCTCTCAAGCTAGTTGGTATGAAAACATTAAGAACACCTAGCTTGGACATCAAATACTGATGGTGTACTTTGGTTAGAATTTCTGCAAGTTGCTCTCTTAGAATTTCTGCAAGTTGCTCTTTAGTTGCCACATACTCTGTCTTCACCAGCCAATTCTGTATCTTTTCCCTTATGGTAACACCTCATCATTTGTTGTAATGGGAATTCCAGTATCTTCATCATAATCCTTGGTGGTTAGATTAATGTTTATTTCAATAGGTGTGATAGATGGTTTGTAGCTCCCAGCCCAAGTTCGGAAATCAGTTCCAATGTGTACTTCCTTTAGTGCATTAGAATGCCTTGCTATGATCTGGAAAACTCAATGCGAAGGAAGTATTTCCGCACACCTAGATCTTTCATCTTAAAAGTCTGTTGAAGTTTAGCTTTGACCTCTTCTAATAGTCTCATATCAGAACCAGTGAGAAGCATGTCATCCATATATACCAAAAAAATTATAATATGTTTTCCTATCCCTTTTATGAACAATGAGTGGTCAGGTTGACTTTGCATGAAATCAAACTTCATTAGTGCTACAGAAAGTTTGGCATTCCATTATTTTGGTGCATGTTTAAGTCCATACAATGACTTCAGAAATCTGCATGCTGGTCTGCTTTCCCCATGACTCTGAAATCCTTGAGGTAGAGTCATATATATCTCATCATGTAAATCCCCTTGCATAAAAGTATTGTACACATCCATTTGATGGATGTGCCAATGTGCAGATGCATCAACAACCAAAATTATCCTGACAGTAACCATCTTGACCATTGAACTGGATATTTCCTGGTAATCAATGCCCTCGTGTTGGCTATACCCCTTGGCCAAAAGCCTGGCTTTGAACCTCTCCACTTCCCATGTGGATTTTTACTTCACTTTGTAGATCCACTTGCAGCCAATAGGTACCTTGTCATCAGGTAAGGGTACCACATCCCAAGTATGGTTGGTTTCTAAAACAACAATTTCAGCTTGTATTGCATCTACCCACCTGGTATCCTTGAAAGCTTTTTCAAATGTAGTAGGTTCTACTATACTAGAGAATGCAGATAGATAACACTGGTACTTGGGTGAAAAGCCATCATATAAGACATAGTTGGCAATAAAGTAAGGAACATGTTTATGACTTGCGAGTGTCACAAAGTCTCTCAACCAAATAAGAGCTTGTTTGGTCCTCAAAGATCTTCTCAGAACAATGGAGTTCTGGTCAAGAGAAGGTAGGGAAGATAACACCCCTTCATATGCAATATGAGGCTGCACTGGAGGCTCCTGCCTTAAGTTACTATCCTCAGGTCTGAATATCTTAGATCTCTTGTCACTTTGGAAACTTGAAATTGAATTGAGGCACATAGAAAACTTAATGATATTATTGTCTGAAATATGACTATCTCCAATATGAGTTACTTGAGTGACATCTCCATTAGGCAATAGAACTTTCTAGGCTTAGAGGATGCAATTAGGGAGGTTTTGGTTAACATATTGACATCTGACACTATAGGATTTATGGCTCCAGTGTCAATGATCCATTCTTGTGGACTAGAGGATGCCAAAAGAGCAGTGCTAGTACCTGCTACATTTGCCTGAGAAGTAGAAGATGTGGTGATGTTGTTCAGAATTTGCAATATTTGATCATATTTCTCTTTGTTGAAAGGAAAACCACCTACCTAAGCTGGTGAATTTGCACTTACTAAACCTTGAGAGAAGAAGAGCTAGCCTGAACCTGAGAAGCAGAATTCCTTTGGACCTAGTAGTTTTCAGTAACATGACCCATAGAATGATGATGACCATGGTTCACAGGCAGCGATTTCGTTGGCATGTGTTGAGAGGCACTAGTAGCATATAAAGACATGGAGTAATCAGATTTTATCATTGCATTGTGTGCACTAGCTTCCCCTTTATTTTTGAACTTATAATCAGGTGGATATCCTATTATTTTGTAACAGTTCTCCTTACTATGACCTTTCATTTTGCAAAACTCACACTAGACATGATAATTCTTTCTAAACTTTGGATTAAAATTGGACTTAGCACTATAGAGTGTTGTGGAGTCATATACATTTGCATACACAGTAGGAGTGGGACCTAACACACCAGCAGAGGCAGCCACAACTCTTTGTCTCTCATCACTCATAAGCATTGCATAGGCTTGATTTACTGTTGATAAGGGCTTCATCATAAGAATTTGACTACGATCTTTTGATTAAGAGTCATTTTGACCCATTAGAAACTGATATACCTTTTGTTTTCGTAGATGCACAATAAACTCCTTTGTCTTGACACAGTCACATCCAGGAGTAGGTATTACAGACTCATATTCATCCATGGGTCTTTAAGCTTTGAGTAATAGACAGAGATAGATGAGGTATCTTGACATGGAGTGGCTATTTCCTTGTGTAAATTATAGCAACGAATGTCATTTACCTTATTAAATCGCTCATGCAAATCCAGCCACACTGTTTGAGCACTAGTAACATATGCTATACCACTAATTACGAGGGAGCAACTGAATTCATCAACTACGATAATACAATAGCATTACACCTTTCCATTGAGACCAATATTTTTCATGAAATCTCTCTTTTGTCCACATGCTATCAACAATCCCCAGCTTATTGCGGCCAAGTAAGGCAATTCGCATAGATCGATAGCATAAGGAGTAATTATCAATTCCTGTCATTCGAAATGAAATCGAAGAGATTCCACTTGTAACACCATGAGCTAGGAACATGGATGAGTAACAACTACTGTAGCACCTTCCTCAAATTCATCATCTGATGATGCATGTGATGCATTTTCGGCAGTGACAGTTGCATTTTCATGTTCCAAATCATCAATCACCATTGTTGAGTAGTTTGAAGGTTTTAACCAAAAAAAATTGAAGTCACAATTGACTTGAATTCGGAGAGTAGTAATAGAAACTAGAACAGAGAAGAAGATGAGGATCGATTTTCGAGCTGCAATTCAGAGCTTAAAGCTCTGATACCATGCTGAAGTTTAGAGATTGAATGCACAAGAAAACCCAAACTGCGAGGGAGAAGGAAGAAGAAGAAAGGAAGAGAGGAAATGAATGGAAAACATGCATTCTATTTTTATTTCAGCATTTACACCAATATATATACAAGTGGATTAACACTAATACAACTAACTAACTAACCAATCACTTAGGGGTCGTTTGGTATGAGGTATAAGAAGGTATAGTGCTGGTATAAAAATTTAATACCATCTTAATACTTCGTTTGGTTAGCAAACTAGGTATAAGTTATCGCAGGATTAAAATTAACACAGGGATAACTTATACCTTATAGAGGGTGGGGTAATTAGCACCGGTATATCTTATACATTCTTCTTACAAATTATGCAATTGTCATATTTAATACAACATACCAAACAGTGGATAAAAAATAATTCCAGCATAACTATATCAGTATAACTTATCCCGGCATAAGCCGCAACGACCACTTACATTATTAACGACTAACAGACTAACTAATCCAGGTATGCATAAATAGACTAAACTATCCTCATGCTCAACTCACTCTTCTTTCCTCAACATATATGCATAAAGTTTTCCCACGTCTTTTAACTTCAAGCTAAATTGGACTTAGTAGAGTTTTACAACTGGAATAAGGTGAGAGTGAAGTATTGTGATGGTTCATCTTTCACTGATGATGTCGAACAAGTTGACCCTTGTTAAGTAATATTCTGTCATATGTATTGATAAACATCGCTGAATGATTTAGTGATTAATATAACCCGTAATATTTTCTGATTGAAAATTAATGCCAAATCTACATTAGGACAACAAGCTATTTTTAAAGGGGCAAGAATATTTAAGGCCATTATGAAAGATTTATGGAGCAACGGCATGCAACTTGCTGAAAATGTAAGAATATTAATTATTCTCCGGCTTCATAATATTCATAATTACAAGTCACACACTATCTTATTATGCGGCTCTCTTCTTTCTAAATTCTGATTTCTAATTAGCTAAATCTCAAAAACAGAAGAATCAATGTTAGGCAATTTCGTGTGGAGCTTCAGCGGGAGGGTTGGCTACAATCTTAAACTGCGCCAAGTTCAAAACCCTGTTGCCAAATGATGCTAGAGTTAAGTGCGGTGCAGATGCAGGCTTTATGACATTACATGTCAGTTCCATTATCTTTTTTTATTTTAGTATGATCGTATAATATATACACTACTAAAAAAAGGGAAAATCGATTGTCAACACCGATCGATATTTGTAGGTAATTAGCAAAAATCGACCGATTCGTGGCGATCGGTAATCATGTGGTCGGTAGAGCCAACCGATCGATTTCGGTCGGAATTTTCGATCGATGAATTAAATTCCAAAAACGACCAAAAAAAAAAGAACGCCAAAAAAATCGGCCGAAGTCAGTCGGTTTTTTTAATTATGTAATTTAAAAATGCACCATCTAGGAATCAAACCTGGATCTGTATTGTGGCAGGATACTATTCTACCGCTAGACTATTGTTGCATTTTAGTTTTAGACTCTCTTTTCTTTATTTTATACTCTTTAATTGTATTTTCGCGCGAAAATAACCAACCGATTTCGTTCGATTTTATTGAAAAAATAAAATTACCGACCAAAATCGGTTGAATTTTTAAAATCGCCGACGGAAATAACCGATCGATTTTGGTCGATTTTTTGAATATTAATTTTAATTTATTTTAAATTAAAAACCGACCAAGGTTGGTCATTTTCGTAAAAAATAAATTTTGCGGGATGCAAAAATAATTTCTCGATTTTTTGCGTGAAAAAGAAAATCGATCGAAGTTGGTCGGTTCGTTAAAATAACAAGTAGGTGCAAGTTATATTCTTTTTCTATAATATTTTATTTCTCATGTTGAAGGGATGAACTAAAAATTTACCTCCATCTTGCACATATGCGATGGAACCAAATCTAGTAATTAAGCGTTTATGTTTTTTGGGAAACAAAAAGCTTTTTCTTATGCCATATAAATATTGCTCTCTAATTTATTAATTTTCCTTAATAATGGTGCTGTGCTTTTTCCCTAAGATTGCTATTCCATATATTCAGACTCCATTGTTTATAATCAATTCACACTGTGACTTTTGGCAAGTCAAGGAGTAAAATACTAATTTGTCTCATAATTAAATTTTTGTTAGTTTTATTCTTTAGTTTCTATTAAATATAAAAGCAATTCAATCTAATGATTCAACACTCTAACTCCAAATTGAAAATATTTTGGTTCCTAAATACCTCGATCCTCAAGATTAGCACATTTAGCCAACGTTTAATTATTCAAGATTAGCACTACTTCTCTGGTGATTAACTAATGCATACCTTCTAATCATATATGTATAAAGGACTCTTCTTCTCCTCTAATTCTTTTTAATTTGTTTCATTTTTTTTAAAAAAAGTTTTATATATATATATATATCGACAATTGGTGAAGCTGTTGCGGATTGCAAGCTATAATTAAGTTAGTGAACTAATAGGCTTGCAGATGTTGTACCTGCCGCTTATTTTGTGATACGTAGCTGTTGAGGATTAGTTAATTAAGTTAGCTTTAATTATGTTTTACAATTAAGTCCTATTAAATTTTCAATAGAAGTTTTTAATTGTTCAGCGCAGCACAGACATTTTGGTAACTTATTATGAGTAGTTAACTCGTTGATACTAAATATATAAATTAGTTAACTGTGTAAAATAGACATTTTAGGCATGAAGATCCTGTAAGTGGTTTATACATTTTCCTCATTGTCCGTCCATGCATTAAAACGTTACAATTAATTAAAATATTTAAAGCTACATATAGGTAGGCAATTGTTTTATTTGTTTAAATTCTTTTTCAGCTTTATTTTTCTTTATTACATTTGATTTTCAATTTATTCCGTAAACTTGTCTTAGATTATACATTTGCTCTTTTGCTTTTGTCACCTTAATATTCTTTTACCTTTACCTCAATTAAATTTACGAAAAATAAAAAATAAACAAAATTGACTGCCTGAACCCTGAAGCAAAGATAAATTAACTAGTCGGATACAGTCAAACTTCTCTATAACAACTTCGTTTGTTTCGAATATTTTTGCTGTTATAGCGAAGTGTTGTTATAGAGAACATATATTATAACATAATATAAAAATTGATTCTGAAAAAGCTTGACTTTTATAAATAAATATTTTTATATAGGAATGTTGTTATAGAGATGTCTGACCGTATATAATTTACTAACCGTCACAAGAAGGTATACATTTCTCCCCTTCTTAGCAAGAGGATGTAACTTTGATATTAAAGAATTGTGAACAAATAATCTCTCATATTAATGAGACTTCTTTAATATTTATTCTGAATCCATTGGTGAAATCAATAAAAATATTGTTTACTCATAACGTACATGTCTAAATTCTACTAATTTCTGTCTCTATTTATGCCCTACAATATGTCTAAAATCAGCTTAAACCAAACATTCTTGTGCTATCAAAATAATGGTAAGCAAGATTTTTTTTTCTCTTCACCTTTAATTAAATAATTAATTAATTAATTTGTTTGTTTCATTTCTTATTGTTGTGTGCCTCTTTAAATTACTTCTTGATATCTGTGCTTCTATATTTTGAACAATCTCCATTAGACATAGAAATTTGTAGGTTGCACTTGTCTTTTAATTCGCAAAGGCAGAGCTTATTTTAGTTTTTAACACAATAAGACTTTTTGAAAAGCAATATAATTGCACTGAGATGCAATAACAAAAGTGTGTGTCAATTACTCACATTTTGAGATGGTAATGTAACGAATGTTTGACTGAAAAAATCTTATATTTCAAGTAAAATTAAAGTAAACATCAATGTAATTTTTTAAATACTTGACCGGATTTTCTTAAATGCATAATGCTTTATAAATTATGCGTAATATCCACATTGAAGTGGCAATCTATATGATCTCGAAATTCCATAAATTCACGGAATACTCATAAAGAGATTAAAGACATCAAATGTTGTTTTTCTCAAAGCAGCCAAAGTGATCTATAGACGTTTTTTCCTTTCATGGAGATGAAATGCAACCCAAAAAAGTTCACATCATCCTATATTCGAGAAAAATGATGTTAAGCCCTCAGATCACACTGAAAAATTTAGGGAACGAACAAATTGTATCCATAGAGAATCATCATCAANGTAAAAGAGTCTCATATAAAACACAAACCCCCCCCCCCCCCCCCCCTTTTTTTTTTATACCAGTTTATAAAAAATTTGAAAACAATGCTATGAAACTTCTAACGTCAATACTTAATTGCTTATTTCCATAGGAATTATAAATACAAGGATGGCTTGTAAGGGGATGATGGCTTTGGAGCATACTTGTATTTTTTTCTTTATATTATATTCGATATTATTAATAAATTGTAAAATATATCCTCCATCAATAGAATATGGTTGTTTTTTAGAATGTCTTGATTATTTATTAGTGGAAAGAGGCTTAGATCATACTCCTCAAGCTGAATTAGAAAGTAAATGTAGAGAAGGAATACCAGAATTTAATTGTGAGACTAAGCAATTATATGATGAACATCAAATTAAGGTTTGTGATGATGCCAAAAGATTCCCATGTGTTTCCCCAGTCGGAAAGTAACTTCAAATATGTATTATTATTTGTTTATGAGAATAACTACTTTATATTATTGTAATTTAATTTCATGATATAAATAAATGGAATGCAATAGATGCTTTATTAAATATTATAACTAATTCAGCTGCAAACCCTATTCCTCTGAACTTGACTATTTTTTTATCATTTACCCCTTGGTGTTGATGTGGCAAAAAGTATGAATACACTTTATTTTAGAAGCGTGCGAGTAAGAAAAATCGAAAATCTAGCCTCCAAGGTATTTTACAAACGTTAATCGCCAAATAGTTATATGTAGTGATTTATTTGTTCCAATTATGTATTTCTTCTTGCTTCTTCTTTATTTTTATTTTTTTTGAGAAAGTAACATATTTGTATATTGATATATAATCTTCACTAGTGAAGACATCTATAATTACATATGGGTGCCCAAAATAAAAATAAATAAAAATAAGCACCTAAGATCCTTGGTCTTCTCACAAGGAATCTAGGACATCAAAGATGGATTCATGATCCTTTAAAGACTTTCCTTTACACCAAAAATAGCAACGAGCTAGACACTTCATCTTTATCTTCTGGATGTTACTGCACTTGTCTTCAAAACATCTCTGATTTCTTTCTTCCCAGATTGTCCACCAAATGCAGGCTGGGACAATGCTCTGTCTCTCTTTATGGCTGGAAGAGTTTCCCTCTTTATTCTAGTATGCTAGAACATCAAGAATTCTTCTTGACATTGCCCATACAATTCCTTTTAAGCTAATAAAAATTCTCCATACTTGAACAGTGAATTTGCAATGCAAAAAAAAGATGACTAATTGTCTCTGCCTCCTCTCCACACAAGTAACATCTAGAACATAAGTGAAATCCTCTTTTACTTAGATTATCCTGAGTTAGAACCGCTTCCTTTGCTAGTAGCCATGAGAAGCAAGCAACCTTGTAGGGGATTTTCACTTTCCATATCATCTTCCATGGCCAACAACCAACCTGGTTGTTTGACAGGTTGAATTCCTTATATGCAGACTTGACTGAAAATTTCCCCTGCCTGTTCCCTTGCCATATGATGAGATCTTGATTAGAGTTGGTTCCGGTGAATAGCTCCAAGGTCTTGTAAAACTCAATTACTCTATCAATTTCCCAATCATTTAGAAGTCTTCTGAATGTAAGGTTCCAACCTTGATTAGTCCACACCTCATCTACATGTGCTTGTTGTTGTTGGTTCAATGTGTATTTATCAGGAAAGAGAAGCTTCAAAGGGCCTTGGCCTAGCCAATTGTCTTCCCACAAGGAGATCTTCATAACATTCCCAACTTTAAACTTTGCCTTGCCCCTCACTTTTGACCACAAGTTCCTAATTGACTTCCATACATTGACACCATATGGACTTCTCACTGGTTTGGTTGTCCATTCTCCTTCCATTCCATATTTCTCCCTGACTACCTCTCTCCACAGTGATTGCTCCTCAGCCGCAAATCTCCATAGCCACTTCATCAACAAACTCTGGTTATGTATTCTCAGATCTTTGATTCCTAATCCCTGTCTTCTTGCTAGTGGTAATGGAGTTCCATTTGACTAGGTGGAACTTCTTCTTGTCGTTGTTTCCTTCCCATAAGAAATTTCTTCTTAATGCATCTATTCTCTTTACTACATTAATGGGCATTGGAAATAGAGACATCATATAGGTAGGTATATCATCAAGGACAGAGGTTATCAAGATTAGCCTTCCACCCATAGATAAGTATTGGTTCTTCCAGTTTGCTAATTTCTTTTGACTTGTTCTTTGCTCCCAACGGCATCCCCAAATAGACAGTAGGTAGTTCACCTACCTTCCTTCCCAGAATCTCAGCAAGTCTTTGAATCTCCAAGACCTCACTAACTGGATAAATGAAGCTTTTGTGCCAATTAATGTGTAGTCCAGAGGTGGCTTCAAATAGAATGAAGATCACCCTTAGCATTTGAAGTTGTTCTTTATTAGCTTCGCAAAATACCAGGGTGCCATCACCGTACTGCAAGTGGGAGATCCTCATGTAGCTATCAGCCCTAGAATTCACCTTGAATCCACTGATCCAGTTATTTGTTTGAGCTCTTTTCAGCATACCGTTCAGTCCTTCCATAGCAATGATGAATAGAAAAGGGGACAGGGGGTCCCCTTGCCTCAAACCCCTCTGTGAAGGGAAGAAGCCAGTTGGTGCTCCATTGATGAGTACTGAGAATCTCACAATAGATATGCAGTATTTTATCCAGTTTATCCATCTTCCTCTGAAGCCCATTTTTCTTAGAGTTTCCAGGAGAAAGTTCCAGTTCAGGTGATCATAAGCTTTTTCTATATCCAGCTTGCAGAGTAACCCAGGTTCCTTGCTTGTTTTCCTTGTATCAATGCATTCATTTGCAATTAGGATTGCATCCATAATCTGTCTTCCCCTGATAAAAGCCATATGTTGAGTATCTATCAATTTGTTGACCACTTTCTTGAGCCTCTCAGTCAGTAACTTGGATATGATCTTGTATATACTGCCTATCAAACTGATAGGCCTGAAATCTCTCAGTTCTTTTTCCCCCGCCTTCTTAGGAATCAAAGCCATAAAGGTAGCATTAAGGCTCCTTTCAAACATTCCTTGTTCATGAAAATTCTGAACAACAGCTACCACTTCCTTTTTAACCACATCCCAGCAGTTGAAGAAAAAGGCCATTGAGAATCCATCTGGGCCAAGAGCTTTGTCTCCGGCACATGCCTTCACACTATCCCATATCTCATGTTCTTCAAATGGGCTTTGTAACATTAAGTTTTCTTCAGGTGTGATCATCTGGTTGTTTCTGATGAAGCCTAGTGGCCTCCATTCTTCTTCTTCATTGTTGAGCTTTTGGTAGAAACTGATCACCTCCCTCTTGATATCTTCAGGATTCTTAATAGATTCCCTTTCCATTATTAACTGGTCAATGTTGTTATATCTCCTGTGAGCATTAGTTGTTCTGTGGAAGAACTTTGTGTTCCTGTCTCCCTCTTTTAACCAGAGTGCCCTGGATCTCTACCTCCATGCTACTTCTTCATGGCTTACAATCTCCTCAAACTCCATGGTCAATGAAGTTTTTGTGAATATTTCCTCTTCTGTCATGATCATTTGGTCATGTATCTCTTCCAGTTCTGCCAATTGGTTGAGAATATTTATTTTCTACAATGCTAAGTTGCCTTGTAAAGTTTTGCTCCATTCTTTAAACTTTGTTTTCAGTGCCTTAAGTTTAGATACTAGTGTGTAATCTGGTCTTCCTTCACATGTGAAAGAGTTCCACCATTCTTGCACTCTGTCTTTGAATCCTTCTGTCTACAGCCACCAGTTCTCAAACTTAAAATATGATTTGATTGGGTCCCAATTGCCACATTGAAGCATCAATGGGGAGTGATATGAGGTTACTCTATCAAGCACAGATTGTTTTATGTTTCTAAAGTCTTCATTCCATTCAATGGAGATCAAGAATTTGTCTAGTCTTGCTGCTATTACATGTCTGTCACATTTTCTCCACGTGTACTCACTCCCTGATAATTGTATGTCTACCAGCTCCATATATTCAATGAAATTTGAAAACTCAGTCATAGCACTTGTGATTCTAGAACAGTTCTTCTTCTCTGATGGAAATCTTACAGTGTTGAAATCCCCACATACCACCCATGGCCCATAAAAAAGACCTCTTGCACTTGCCAGATCCCACCACACTTCCTCCCTCTTTCTTCTGTTGTTAGGTGCATACACAGCTGATAGGTGCCATGAGTAGTCTTGAGATTTGCCTGAGAATTGGTAAGTGATAGTATGTGCTCCTACACAGCATACTTCCCCCTTCCATATTCTCTCATCCCACATTACTACAATACCCCCTCTAGTCCCACTAGCCTCTAATTGTGAAACTTTCACCCATCTGTTACTCCATAATTCTTTTACTTTTCCCCTGACATCCCCTTCAAGTTTTGATTCTTGGAAGCAAATGTTCTCTGCCTTCCACCTAAGAATCAAACTATTTATCCTCTCTTCTTTCTAATTCTATTAAGTCCCTTGACATTCCAAGAAATGATTTTCACTAACATTGGCTATGATTGGTGATGTATCCCCCCTTGCTTCTAGTTCCGTTACTCTTGAAGCTGCTCCCAATCTCTAAACTTTTCAGTTCTTTGATTCCTTTCTTCTTTGGAGTCTGAATAGTCTGTGTAACCTCTTTCCCTTTATTTGTTTGCCTTCTGTTATCTATTTTCATGAAAAGTTCTAGTGCTTCTTTCTCACACCCATTAAAATCCACCCCAAATTCTTTGCTTAGTCTTATAATGTTCTGGTGCACCCAGATGGATGCCTTAAATTCCAGGTCCTCTTCTGCCTCTAAGCTTTGTTGATTCAGTGGCATGGCTTCCTCAATTGCCCAGTTCCCAAACATATTTGATTCATTTGGTTGCATGTTCGTATTGTTGTGATCTTCCGTGTCTACCTCAATAATTGGCATATCGTTGTTCCCCACTGTCTCATCTTGAAGACTTTCTTTGTCTCCATCAGTTTCTGTCTCTTCCTCCTCTGACTCTGTTTTATCGAAGGTTCTATTAATTCCAGTAATTGTTGTTATTTGAGTTCCCATAGATTGCTTGGCTTGTATTGCTATTATCTCTTCATTAAATGGGTCTGGTCTGATCTTTTCATTGGGCCTATTGGAAGCCTTCTCCTCAGAAATTAATTGGGCCATATGATTTGGGCCCAATTCCTTTTTATTAGGTTTCTTGGCAGCTTTGTTATTGGCTATTAAAGAGTCACATGGCAAGTCACATGCCTCTTTAATTAGCAATTGTACCTGATTAGAACACCCCACGTGCCCCATCCCACTTTTAAAGCATTGACCCCCTCCCCCTGCCATCTGCATGCCTTCTTTTACCCACTGGTTTATACCCACTTCTTCTCTGATCTCCTCCTCATGAACTCTCACCGAAATTTCGCACCAGATTGAGATTTCGAATACTATCCCTTCAAACTTTATCTTCACAGATTTTGGAACTGAAGAGCCATCTCTTCTGACTTTAACTCTTGCCCATTTCAAGTGATTTTTCAATTCTGTCTCTTCCTCCGTTTGGACCCAACCACCACAGAACTCCCCCACTTCTTTGAACACTTTTTGGGACCATAAATGTAATGGAAGCCCAATAAGTCTAATCCATACGTGATTTATCTTCATATTTCTTAGGATTGACCCCACCATCGGATTCCACCATTGAAGCTTAACTTTGAGTTTCTTCCAATACCATTCACTTTCCAGTATATGGTCAGCTATATGTTTTGAATGGAATTCGAAGAGAAATCGATTTTGGTCCATCTCATATATACTAGTTCTGTGTGCTTGTTTCCAGGAGTTTGATGCCCATCTACGTACATCCGACAGTTACAATTTCTGCTTCTTCTTTATATATAATGCACATTTTACCCAAGTTTGTATTCTTGTTATTTATTCTTTAGATACAATGACTACTTGTTCCAACTTTGTATTTTTTTCTTCGAACCAAATCTATAAAACAATATATAACCGAATAAAAATATATTGTTTAATAGATTTGGTTCGAATAAAAAAAATAGTCTGATAGTGTTTTGCTAGGACTGCTAGCGATTTTTGTTGTGTCTCATAATTTTATTTTTTTATTTACTGTTGTTGTCGTCTTTCACATTTTGGCCCTTCCATTTATTTGTTGTATTTTATGATGCTGATACTATTTTGCTGGTTTCTGTTGTGGTTACGGATCTATTGTCTCTGAGCCGAGGGTCTTCCGAAAACGGCCTCTCTATCCCTTCGGGGTAGGGGTAAGGTCTGCGTACATTCTACCCTCCCCAGACTCCACTAGTAGGATTCTACTGGGTGGTTGTTGTTGTATTAACCGAATAAAAATAGTTTTAGCAAAAATACTAAAGTTCCAACTGCATACTTCTTTAGCCAAAATAATGTGTATTTCTTTTTTGGGCCAATTTTTTTTTAAAAAAAAATCTTGCTAAAACTTAATTCATTCCAGAAGTTACCATTTGTTCACAGCCAGAAGCATGTTAATTTTCCTATGGTAACCCATTTGCTCAAAGAAAGTTCAATGCAGTAAGAACAGATCAGGACAAACCACCCTTTTCCATTTAAAGAAAGAAAATAACTATCCAAGGGTTAATTGCCCCCCCCCCCCACCCTCTCCCCACCCCCCCAAACAATGAAAAAATAACAACAACCACAAATCCAGTGAATTTTCACAAATGAGATATGAGGAGAATAGGATATACGCAATCTTATCTCTATCCTGGGAGGACAGAAACAGAAAGGTTGTTTTCGATAAACTTTTGACGAATGAAAGAAAAGATGAAAAGAAAAGTAGCGAACAAATGAAAAAGCAAGTATAAAAAAGACGAACACTTCAATTGTTGGTGAGAGTGGACACTGGACAGAGCATCAGAATAAGTCCCAAAAATCATTTTTTTCCCTTAAGTAGAACTAAAAGCTCACTAGCTTAAGTATATAATGAAATCGTGATTGCACTGCACTCATGCAACAACCCAAGTTTCAATTCCAAGTGAAGTGGAGACAATAATGATAAATTTTTTTTGTTAATCGTGGTGTCCGGGCCAGCTTGCACATATTTTGACTAATTCCACGGTAACTCTATCCACCAATGCTTGGATAGACGGGAAGAAATCACCTAGTCTTCTCTATTCACCAATGCCTGGATAGACGGGAAGTAATCACCTAGTATTTTTTTGCCTCTGCTGGGTTTTGAACCTGAGACCTCATGGTTCTCACCCACTTTATTGACCACTTGGCCACACCCTTGAGTGCCAAGACAATAATGATCAATAATAGGTCTGTAACCAGTACATAGAATCATAACATGATTATTATCTGTTTCCTGAGCTTTGAAGACAAGTATTGGTAGATATGATCACATTGGCTGAGACAAAAGGGAGGGCACCATTTGTCTTGTTATGTAAATTGCTTCAAAAGTTGCTAACCATGATTACAAAATGTAAAAACTTGCATTTTACTCAAACAAGTGAACTACTTCTACCACAACTCATCAGTAAAAAAATAACCTGTTTTACATACCTTCATGAAGTTCATTCCACCTTCAAGATCAACACACACGCCAACACACGAAGCATGGCGTGTTTTGAACGTGCATCGCCAGCATTGAAGGCAATCCTGCTTAGATTATACCGGTAAAAAAGAACTTGTACTTGTTATTCTTTCTGCTTCAAGTCATGTTCAAGATTCCCTTCTCAGTAAAGTAGACAAATATTCCTGTATATGTTAGCACAACAAAGCATTTTACTAGTTTAAAACCTATCTTGAATAAGTTAGAAGCATCACCTGTTCCAGAATGACAACTGTACTATTAGCCATTGATTTTCGTAATCTAAACACCTAGCAAATAATGCAACAATGTATTCGCCTGGATAAACATCGGTTATCACGGTGTCGGGTTTGTTTAATATTCGAGTTCAGTTCCGATTTCCATACTAGGTAATTCTAGTCTGTCAAAAACATGATAGTGAGCATTACCTTTTCACTAAAATCTTCAAGATCACATTATATAAAACCGAAATAAAATTCACAGTACACGTTGGAGAAAGGAGAATGTACAGAACATAGCATTATACAGATAAAGCAGGAATCATTAGGTTAAGTATAATTCAGTTTTGATAAATACAGGACTAGTGAACATTGCCGATGAATAGGAATTTATGTATAGTTTTGATGTGGAAGAAGATAGACATTGAGTGTGCAGACAAAAGGATTCTATTTGGCAGACAAGAGAAAGTGTGTACAGGTAGAATTCCAATTCTAGGACTACATTTGCCTTTTGCACTATTTCCAAATGTTCCTTTCAACAGTCCAGTTAGTGACAGCAATATTGAGCAAATATAAGGGTATGCCACTTTTTCTGGCCACGAGCTTGGTACAATGGACTTACCAAAGTGCTTGAATGAGATGAGCCACCAACCATATTCTGTAAGTTTGTGCTAAGTTGGTCCCGCTGCAGAAACAACATGCTGTTGTTTAGATCATAGTCTGCAACAAATTACTTGGATAATAAGGTTTTCTTCAATCGGTAAACAAGGGGGAAGTCTGATAGGGCTTTAAGAGATAGGGACTCCAATGTAAAAGTCACTCGGTGAATAGGTAGATCACACACTTGGAGACAACGGCAGGGGCAGTTCCTCGCACATAACTAAGAGAGCCATTGAATGGTGACTAAAACACGAGAAATAGGAACTACGAACCAATGATAGAGAGAAGAATACTTTCTGGCTGAGTCCTATTAATTGATCATAAACTTCTGTTATAGTTATACATCAAGTTAGACTAGAATTTATGACTGAATAATCACGATTTAGACAAGGTATTTTGGGTGGGGTGGGAGGTGAGAAGAGGCATCAGTTTGCCAGTTCGGTCAAGTCCAACGTGGAGTTCAAGAAACTATCTAGATAGAGATTTATAAGAAAAGAGCAGCAATAAGAACAACAACTATGCCTCAATCACAAGCTAATTGGGGTCAATGTATGAATCCTAACTATCTATTTCACTCTATTAGGATCTGTATCATTACTTATATTCAAGAGATTTATATGAAACCTACATAGAAAAGCCACATCAATAATATCGAATAAATAGAGATGTCTGGTTTGAAACCACCCTTTCTGCAGCCAACAGTTTGACTACTAATAAATATTCTGATTACAGATAGATGCAAAGTTAAAACAACTGATAATTCTTTCATTTTGAGGAAATTTGGTGAATTACTTGAACCTCCCCCTAGTTTAGCAACAAAATGGACCTCCCACTAGTTTAGCAAAGACAAAATAGACCTCCCGTCTAGTTTAGCAAAAGCAAAATAGACCATGGCAGTCAGTAATTGCCAAGCTAAGATTAGGCTTTTGTGCATAAATATTACAGAAGTGGAACTCATTGAACGTATTACCTCTAGAAAGGGCATGAGTTCTGACCTCATCCATTTTAAACAGCTGAATTAACAGACTTCACTGCATTGGTGGTATCTACGATCAAAATATCAAAAAAAGGAGGGAGTGGGTGCTTCTTAAACTGGAGCTGAGGTCCATTTAGTTAGGTTAAGCTAGAATAAGTGTAAGTAATTCATCATAGATTTTACTAGCTGAATTTTAAGCAGTCCTCGAATGATTTTCTTCCTGGAGTGAATCTAAGTACTTGAATAACAATGATGTAAAAACTAAAACTCTTACAATGAACATGTTTTTTTTTGACAGAGATGAACGGGTCATTGATATCGATCATCACCTTCATGAATTTGGGTCCATTGAATATTACATTCAGGTAAGAGCCACAAGCAACTAAAAGCACACATTCCATAGCTGGTTCAAGTTCATGGCACAAAAGACAAGGCTTGTCTGAAGGAAGATCCTTCGGACCGAAGAACAATTTAAGCAGCTATTTTTATATGAAATAATGACTCCAAGTTGAGAAATGCATTTTATTGCAAATTTTTGCTGATGTTAAATAATTCCAAATATTTGCATTGAAGTTTCTTTAACTTCGTTTTATTCTTAAAATATTTAATCAGTCCTCGATGTCGGATCCTGATCATACCTACTTATCAATATCAACTCCAATTCTGTCGCAAGCATTCCTGATCTCAACTCGGCTATCACGTTTCACTATGGAGAAGGTAAAGGCAATTAGTGCTGAAGTTGTGGAGATTGTTGAGCCTCCAAAAGAAGGATATCAGCTGACTTTACGACTCAATTTTGCTAGAATGCCGTATGGTAAAGGTTAGAAATTCCTCACATCAACTCTGTTCTCCCTCTCTCTTTTTCATGTTTTAAAAACATCTCAGAAGCAGAATGATAGATCATGCAATAAGCAATTCAATGTGGTACCACAAGAGAAAAGGAGAACCATTATAGCGGTCAGCTACATCCACTTTGTTATGGTGATAAGATGTAACTGAGCCATCGGTAGTGGAACAAAATTGAACTTCTTTCTAGTCAAGTAGTTGGAGCTTTGTAAGCTTATAATCACATCTTTCTTGCTGCTAGAACAGTTCCAGTTAAGATTAACTCTCTGTTGATGCAAGAAAATTGGACAGTGGAGGTTTACCGAGCTGTTTTAATTATATATTTTTCTCGTCAACAATGAGCTTCACAAAATGAAGAAACTTCAGCAGAAAAAAGGAAGGACGGAAAAAGGAGCTCTATGGAGAGTCATGTTTACAAAAGTTCAAAACAGGGATACTCATGTTTTAATAGTTAAGATAAGAAATAAGATTAGTAATCAAGTTTAATGCAAATTGAAAAAAAAAATTAGAAATGGACCGAAGAAAATAATACCTGTCTTTAGATGCACGTTTCAGTTGGTCATTACTGAAACCAAACCCATCCATTTCAAGATCTTCAAACTAAAATGAGCAGAGGCTGATTAAATGTACTGAAACCGGGAATTATTTATTGCAAAAGAGAATGTGCAGAAGATGCTTTTTACATCATTTTAACAACCTGGATCAAGTAAAGGTTCAAAATAATCCTAAAGAAAACCAGCAAATATATAGATGCAAGTTAAAACAAACTCAGATATATTATTACTGCTTCCAAGAGAGATCTGAATTATCTGACATCTTTATTTTATTCTGTTAAGGCAATTTCTTTCTGGATATTCAAATTTAAACCACTAAACTGTTTCCCCCCCTTCAGTAACGAATCAACAGTTACTTACGACTTTGATAATATTACACAGTGCAATGGTGCTCATAAGATTGTGTTGTATCATGTTCTTTTCAGAGTCGATAAAAACAATCACAGACATTGCTGCTGTGCAAGGCGTAATTCTGAGTTCTCAGCTGGAAGAAATGCTGATGAATGTGAATTCACAAGATGTGGCTCAAGGGATGTACAAACCAATCAAACTTGTTTATCACCCAAGAGAGCCGTTTTATGTCATAAAACAGGTAATCCGCATTATGTGGTAACTTTGTTCAATCACCTTCACTGAAAATAAAACTTCAAATTTAAGGACAAATGAACAGCTATGCAGATAAGTAGCTCTGCTCAATGTAAGACTAGCTAAGTTAACATTACCTCGGCAGTAGGTTGATCCACATTGGCAGAACATCAGTAAAGGGATTAAAATGAATTATGGGGAAGAAATAATGCTGCAACCCTTTTTATGAAAAACCAGTTCACTTACATGCAGGTAGAAATACAAAACCATGGTCCAAAAGTAACAAAATTATTCTACAAGCAAAGGGGAAAAAATGAAAGTAAGAACATCATATTTTCTGATACCAACAAATTTCAGGTCCATATCAAACCTTAATATCTGCAGAATGATTTATTGTTCAAACATCAAAATCTAACGTCTTACCGTCTTGAATTGCAAACTCTACTTGCGACAAACTTATTGCAAGTGGTATATTCACACCTAATCAATTAGCACTACATCAAATGTATACTATACGGAGAGTACACACCTTTTCTCATGCCAATTCAGGAAAGGAAGGACAGATTGCAGGCATTTCTCTTAAACGCACTGGAAGCATGTTGAAATCAAATTCTAAACTAGGCCATACAATACTTCCAAACTACTGCATATAGCTACTGCTTTATGCTAAGTTCAAAATATGGCATATGAACAGCAACTAAATGACTGACTTTGGTTCAAGTTGCCATAATAAATTGCACTTGAATGAAGCGAAAAAATCTAAAAAGAAAAAGAATGTTGAGATAAATTCCTTCCTAAGATATGAGATTTGTTTGAGAGAATACAGCCTCATGCTTCTTAATATGTAACTCCACATTTGTGACAGCCCCAAAAAATCACGGCAGTATTCCCGATGCGCTTTAAGGAGAAAACAGATGTGATTATAGCTACAGCTTTCTTCCAGGTAAGACAATTTCATAACATGTAGGACTTTGCAATTAATAGCACATTTGGCTTTATTATATTCAAGCATTAGGATAACTGACAGTTTCCCCAGCAGGAATTAATGGATGTTGCAAATTCAAAAGCATGTGCCAAGGCACCCCATTGCATCTGGTCCCCCATACCACCTCCTGAGCTAAGAGGAGAAGCAATTGAAGATTTAAGCACAAATGGAGGGTTTGTTTCTTTTGGTATCAACTTAAGTCCTATTAGCACCTCACATCTATACACAAATTACTGTTTCTTCACCATAACTGATACATTTGATAAGGGCAAAAGAAATATGTTTTTGTTACTTCAGCTTTGGAGAAAAAACAGACTCCAAAAGCTCCTAAAACATGAGTGATGATATGAAACGTGACATTTAAAAAGAGGTCTACTTGTAAACTTAGAAGATGCATATATTAGTGTTCCGTTGACTTCTCTGAATCTTGGAATTGGAGTTGCTCTGATATTTATCATGTGCATTCACAGATATTACTTCACGCCATATTGAAGGCAAAAGGCTAGACAAGATTGTGTGGAACCTTCTGAACTTTTACGCATTTGTCAAAAATCATGTAAAGGTAAAAATCCTTCTATAGTCATGGCATTATGCCTACAAATAACTTATGCTAAATTCTGCATCAAACAGAGTACTCGAGGATTTATACAAAGAAGGATGAGAACATGTCTGAAGAGCCTAGTTGAGGTAAACAGCAGAACCTCTCTTATTCTCTGCACATTAAGATGTCATTGCAAGAATATGCACAGTGATGAACTACTATCTGATTGCAACTTGCAGGTCTTACAGAAAACAGGACTTCAAGATGACCAACAGATTAAAGAGATGAAAGGTATGAATATTTGATTCTGAGGTTAACATATATCTGAATGGAAAGCCTAACGAGAAAATAACAACAAGAAAACAGTATGACAGGATTTATGATATTTATGCACATATAGTAGAAGCAAAGACCGACAAGAATTCTGTGGATTTATCATATATGTTTCATAATGGAAGAGCAGAAGACCATAAATTATATTAGTTAGAAGCCACATACCTTCTATATTTCTTTTTCTTTTTTTTTGTTCTTATTTTTTCACTGTTTTGCTAACTCTATACATTCTTTTACTTTTACTTTCTCCTCGCTCTTTTTCAAACAACATTTGTGCAGGATACAAGCGCATGAAAAAATTGGTAAATTTCTCAAAGTCCAAGATACTACGATATAGAAGTGATTTCACCAGTAAACTTAAGAGGATCCGCTCGAGATTAAAAATCCATGGTTTTAGCCGTTTTCGTCGAAAATGGTTGACATTCCCCAGCTTCTCCTCCAAGACAAAATACAAAAAGCTGGAAAAAGATATTTCTCCTCAACATAATTAATGGATTCTGCTTATGGTCAGAGTCTTTCATCTTTCTTCCTTCTTTCTTCCTTCCTTGCTTCCCTCTTCCTAAGCCAAGGGTCTATTGGAAACAACCTCTCTACCTACATTAGGTAGGGGTAAGGTCTGCGTACAGACTACCCTCCCCAGACCCCACATGTTGGGATCAAACTGGGTTGTTGTTGTTGCTTATGGTCAGAGTCTTACTCAGAAATGACATGTGTATCCTTGAATCGGGATAGTTGTTACACTCTAGCATGTAAGATACCCCCATATTTGTCACTTTCTCAAATGTTGGAAATGCATATAGATACCCTTGTACCATATACAAATTTTAAAGCACAATAAACGAGTTGGTTCGAGTTGTTTTATACTTCTATCACAGATTAAATCCAGATTTGCATATTACTCTAGTTGTTAGGTAAGATAGTTTCTTTGCTATTTGATGATCAACAGTTTGAAGGTGAATATTTAATGCAACTGTCCGTAGACATTAAATTAAGTTATTACCTTCTTACCATGGAATGGGATCTTACTCATAACTATTCCTCTATCAATTAGGCATTAGCTTTGATTTCCTTAAACATAAACATCAAACAATTGAGCAGACACACATCCTACAGTCAGAGATGTAGTACATATGACAAAAGCACGTAATGTTTTTCTCTTTTTCTTTTTTAAATCAGAAAAAAGTAACTTGATATATGCGGTATAACTATACATACAAGAATCCTGAAAAGAAAAATTGCTCAGACTCTTGACACATTTGAAATATTTGAAGATAAGGTCTATGAAAAGTATTTTGATGTCACATTTGGGAACTGAAGCGCACGTATACAAGACTAGAAGTCAGTCTCCCTTGGCATTGACATGAAAGGGAAGCGAGAACTCTAATCGCAACAAATAGCGGAGGGGAAAAAAGAGAAAGAATTCTAACTTGATTTCACAAGAAACAGTGAAAGTTAAGATTTTGATTTCGGATAATCCCAAGATAAATTGCTTAGGAATGCAGAAAACATGGTTCACTCATAACTATTCCCTGTTTGCATATGGACTCTTTCAGAAAAAAGAACTGCAGATGCTTTGGAGGAAAATCTAATCCTCCTTATAGCAAAGAGGCTATCTGTTTAACTGTCTTAGCTCGTTGGTATAATTTTCACTTGCAGATGATGTAAATGAACTTTTGGATTTCATGGGCTCCCCCGATTTGTATTAAGCATGGCCTTGCTTCTTTTGTAATCCACATCAGTCCTTCGTGCAAAAATAAAGATACCTACTTTTTTTTTAAAAACTTAGTACGACAATACTTACTTTAAAGACAGTGTGACTCAAGAAGTTCTTTTTTTGGCGACCAGCATTTTGCCATTAAATAACCAGAATGAAGACAGAAACAGAGAAAGACAACAATAATATAATGAACTGTAGATGCTCCTTTTCATTCAATAGTAAGAAGTGTCAGAAATGAAAATTCTCATACTAGTAAGGTACATTAGGAAAGGCATTGAAGCTCAAGAGAAACAAAAGGCTACAATTTCCTATATAGGATTTAAAAAAACATCTGCAAATTCAAAACTTACAAATTCTGCTCTATCAAAGAACATCAGGACCTTCTCATTCTATCTCTAATTCAGGAAGCGGACGCATCAATACGCCCTCTGATCCAACCTGTGCTAACAACGGTCCACTCGTATCACCACATCTCATCCTCTTACTCTTATTCAACAACGCAAACAACCCCAAGCTCACGATCATCACCACGACAACGTGCACTATAAACAACAGATTCATCAATGCAATTCCTCTCAACTTATTCTCATCAAGATCGCATTTAACATCATTCTTCCCCTTTGCTAATTCTGCCAAAAGATTCCCACACCCTTTTACAGTAAAAAAATCAGTATATAACAACAACCCCACTTGCAAAACCCAAGTCCCTTTCAATACAAGCACAGAGGAAAACAAAAACTCCACGAAAAAAGCACATGGATTTACTGCTAAACACAAACAACAACCAGCACAAACAAGTCCCAATTCTCCTAAATGTCCATACACATTACCACTAAGGCCAACAAGTCCTTTCCCATTCATTAGGAATTCAACAGCAAAAGAAACACCAGCAAAACAGTAAAAAAAACTATCAAGAATTGCATAGAGATCAAAACTTTCTTTGATTATGATGAGAATTAAGAGTACCCAAAAGAGGAAAATGACTAAAGATTGCTGCAAGAATGAGAATTTATAAGTTATGTTGGTGCCTGAAAAAGCTAGGAATAGAAATACATGAGAAAAAGAGGCAATTGGAAGGATGATAAGAAGAGAGTATAAATCAAGATTTTTCCATTTGGGTTCTGAGAAATACCATGTTCTTGATCTATAGATTGATGGGTTTTTGAGGTAATTGGAAATGCAGCAAAAGAGACGGCGAATGCCTAGTGTAAAAAGGAAAAGGAATGCTGAAAAATGGGTTGCTAATGACATTTCAAACAGAAATGTGTATGGGATTTGATGAGATTAAGGAGAAATATGAATAATTAAGATTGTTTCAAATTCATCAATGGTGATGTTTTTAGCAAAAGTCAATACGTGAAGATCACCAACGCCGGCCGGTGGCAAGGAGCCAAAAGAGAAAAGAAACCTTAAAATTTTGAAAAAAAGTGTTTATTATCTATGGACATCCCAAGTTTGGAGTTATGCTACTATGACCCTCCACTTTTTAAATGTTATCCAAGGCTCCCTTCATCTTGAAACGTACTAAAATGGATACCCCAAGTTTAGAGTTATGCTACTCTGACCCCTCCTCTTTTTAGAAGTTATAAATGCTCCCCTTCATCTTGAAACATGCTAAAATTGAAATACTGACACATCATCTATAACATTGGGAGTACAATTTAACAAATAATCTTTACTCTAATGTTCGAAGTTGTGCTTATCAATGTTAAAAGTTCTCTTTGTTGGGGATGGTAAGCTCATAAGCAACTCAAAGAAAGAATCAATCTTCAGCATCCAATGCAAAATTTTCCCAGAAAAATAAAACGAAAATTTGCTGGTTAATTGCACTTTCAGCACATTTGAAGCTAGCACCTTAACCAAATGTTGTGTTAGCCTTTTAGACTTGAATGATTGATCAAGGAGTTTCTATTTCTTCCATAAATACATGCTACATCAACATAGTCAATTTGTAACAAAATATGGTGGAAACTCTTTTGAACACTTTTATTATATCAAAAGAATATATGTTAAGATTCATGCATGTATATGGTGTTAGTATATTGTATTTGTAAAATAATTTTAGAGAAGAAAAATAACGTATAAACAGAAATGTAGAAGAAACAGAATTTAATCTGAGCCCACTGAATTCACAGTGTTTCTTTAAGGAACTTAATTCTCTCCTAGTACCCGAGGTTGTGGATTATTTCCTCCCACGATAGAACGAATTACATACTGATGTAGCGGTGCTTCAAACCCCAGTGTTTCAGCGAACACAATGATCGGTAGCAAATAACACTTTTTGTTGCTTTCTTTGTAGTTAAAACAATGCAGAAGAAAGGAGGAGAATTCAGAATTTCGCATGGAAAATCTGAGAGAATAGTGTG
This sequence comes from Nicotiana knightiana, assembly GCA_005239525.1. Classification (NCBI taxonomy): domain Eukaryota; kingdom Viridiplantae; phylum Streptophyta; class Magnoliopsida; order Solanales; family Solanaceae; genus Nicotiana; species Nicotiana knightiana. Next base: position 52,796 of record ML369888.1, on the reverse strand, counting down.
CTATTTATAGCCAACATGTTAAGGTTAAACGAAGAGGTGCAACTCTTCAGAATGGCTATCATGACTGTTTACGTAAAACGGTCATAACGTAAATGACTATTTACACAAAATAAAATGGGAATTCGAACCGTAGAGGAAACTTAATTTTTCGTTACATGAACGGAGAACGGGCGTGGAGGAAACGGATAATTTGGATTTAATATTAATTTTATGTTAAAAAAATGAATATTTAATAAAATTACATTAATATTTACTATTAACAAATAAATTTGGTCCAAAAAATTAATCAATCAATCGTTTGACCAAATCCGAAGTCGAGCGAGCGACGACGATGACGGCGCGAGGCTTGCCTTCTTCTTAACTCTTTAAAAGCTAGAAGAAGAGCAATTGTATATATACCCATTAGAAGTCTTTTCCTCTTCTAATATAGGACAATGTCGTTTGTCAAAGAGGAAAACTAAAATGACCCATGACAAGTATTCCCTAGCATCTTATTTAAATTGCTTTCATATTATTCTTATCTATATTAATATTCACATTTGCGAGTAAAAGTCTCTTTTGTCATCTCGCATTAATTAAAATCAACTCAGGTGAACCAAATCAATTGCTTGAGGCCTTCTTATACAAATTCAACTGTTTTAACTTTATAATGCAAATTTAGTTTAAAAAAATGTAAAGTCTGAAATTAGGTACACGCACACTATCATTTTTCAATCTGATATGTGTACGAGAACTAGAATAAAATATAAGGACATGGTTATATAACACCCTTTTTTGGGGTTAAAGGTTATAATTACTCTCCTTTCTCAATTTGATTCGTTTCCAAAAGGACATGGTTAATTATATGTGAAATGCATATATACATTGTTATGTGTAAGGGTGTATATGGACCGGGTTGGTTCGATTTTTATCAAAACTAAATCAAACTAATTATATATCGATTTGAATTGGTTTGGTTTTATCGGGTTTTTCGGGTTCTCGACTTTTTTTTGGTTACTTGAACATTATTCCAATCATAATTTGTTAAAGTTATAGATAAGGTTTTGATAAGTGAATATATGTTTAGTAAATATTAAAAAAATTGACAAACATATGGTCTATTAAAATATTATAATGGGAAATTTTTTTGAGTAATACATGATAGTTATTTTCTTAGTCTTCTAACAATAATTTTCGTTAATGTACGATTTCTAGGTTAACACATGAGATGATCCCAACAATTCAATATCTTTTTTAAAAGAAAATAAGTCTTAGAAATATATATAAATATTATATATTTATATATCGGTTTGGTTAATACCAAACCAAGTCAAACTAAACCTAATCGGGTTTTTAATCGGTTTGATTTGGTCTTTCAGTTTGGTGTGGCTTTCCAGTTTAGTTTCAACACCCCTAGTTACATGCATCTTAAAATCAGGTAAATTGACCATTGTCATATTATCATGTTTCTAAGTTATTGGATTATCTCACACTATTAAGTGAAAGTTTTAGTACTTATACCTTTTAACCCATGCACCAAAAGTTCAGTACTTTGTGACGTTCACACAAATTTTTTGAAAATTTTATTTAAATTTGGAAAAAGATTCTGAAATAATAATGTGATTGTTTGTCGTTTTTAAGAAATTCTTTTCTGATTCCAAAGTCCAAACTCAAGACTGCGTTTAAATTAAAGGACAGAAGCATATGTTTCTTAGAAATTTCATTGGACATACTGCTATTATTATTAACGGCTGGAAATGCTACTTTTCACATGCATCAAATATGAAACAAAAAGACATATATGACTTTACAAATACAAATTCAAATTTCCCATCTTGAGTCAAACTATATATGTACTCTTACTTGTCTTCAAAAGTTTTGCACCGTCCAATTTTCAACTAATTGCATCCAAGTTTCTTGGATCATCAAGATTTCGTGTATAATTCAGAATCATAGAGTTCCGCTACAGCTAAAATTTGAGACGATCTTTTGTCCATACGATGTTTAACTTAAAGTATATATATTTCCATGTATATCGCCTTATATTTTATTTTTGTTTCGTGAGTTTTAGATGTTAAATGTGATGATTTATATTAATTTGAAGTGTTATTATGTGTAGGAATGATTCGGGATCAATTGGGGGCGAAACGCGCGAAATTAGAGCCAAAACGGACGAAATCGGAAAAATTGCGAAATTGGGTGCCACAGGCAGCGCCCAGCCCAACCTGTGGCGCTGTGGGCAGTACCTAAATTAGGAGTAGCGCCCTAGTGGACGTCCGGCGCTACCCAGGGCGCCGATGACGGAAATTTCCCCTATTTTGACCGGGACTCGGTTAATTCGACCCTAGACCTACCCAACACGTATAAAAGCAAGTCTAAACTCAATTTCGAATGGAGGACGTGACTTTTAGAGGAAAACACAAGTATAGAGCCGCCGTGGAGGCCGAGTTTCATCTTTTCTTCCACCAAACTTAGTAATTTTTATGTTTCTTTGTATGATTTGTTGTTTTGTTACCATGTCTATGTGGAGCTAAACTTCACGTTCTAGGGTTGTGGTTCTTTCATGAATATTGTTATTCGAATATTGATTTTGATTTCTTAGTTTATCGCATTGGCTTATTTAATCAATCTTGTGCTTAATTATTTGATTGTTTGATCACCAAATGAATACTATCTGCGAATCTAGAGTTGAACTCGAAAGTGGGAATTCTAGATTGCATATAAGATTGAGTTGAGCAAGTTCTTGAACCTGGGCATCGGGGAACGGATTCGCGGTTAGGATAGACATATACCTAATTACCTCGCCTGGTTGATTTTTACAGGAATTATAAATGCGTTCTTGTTAATTCTAATTCCATAGACATATAGGCATTAGGTTAGCTTGAATAGACGAGTAAGAACTCGACAGATTCTTATGAGCAATATTAACTCTATTAACCAATAAACCAAATAAATTAATTAGTCAATTCAATTGAAGAATACAATATGATTGTTAGATAGCCTATAACCCTAGATCGTTTTCATCACATTGATAACATAAAAATTTGCTCTTCCTCTGTTTAAAGTTCATTAGTTATTTTCCTTTTAGTTTAATTATTTTAGTATCATTACATTTGGGTTTAATCCTTGTTTAGATAATTAGGATAGTCTAATTTAGTTAATAGTTAATCACAAGTCCTCGTGGATTCGACATCCGACTTTTAGTCACTTTATTACTTGACGACCGCGTATACTTGCGTGTGCGTTTGGCCGCAACAAGTTTTTGGCGCCGTTGCCGGGGATTTGGAAATTAGCTAGTTTATAGATTCGACTTTTAATTACAAGTTTTATTTTTTTTCTTCTCTTTTTGTAAATATTTTATTTTTATAACTATTTGATTTTTTCCTCTTAGTGTGTTTCTAGTTCTTTCATCATGACATATGCGGATGAAATATACGGAGGTAAGGTTATTGAGGAAGACGCTTGGTTGACGGAAGACTTTTATGGCCCGTATTTTTGGGCTTGTTATGGCCTGACCTCTTAGAAATATGAATTTGAATATGTGAGTAAGGGTTGGTATTGGGACGGATATTCTCGATTAGGGGAATCTGCGGAACGACTTTGTCTTCTAACAACGTTGGTAAATGACTGGTCTAAGGAGAGAGTTGAACTAGCACAAGAAATTGACAGGCTTGGCTTGGTTGTGCGTAACTTAGATGCAAATTTGAGTGAAAAAGTTGATGCGTGTAACGATCAACAATTTAATAATGAGTTGTGTGAAGCTGAAAAAAATCTTCTAGACCAAATTGAGGAGCTAAAGAATACCAATCACTAGACCATGTTTTTCTTGAGGATGCCAATATTGAGAAGAGTGATATAGAGTCATATGAGGGAGTAGATGACATTACTTTGAGAGATTTGTGTGTGTGCACATATGAGGATGTAAAGAGTAATACAATTCTAGAGTTAGGGCGTATTGGTCCTCATTTCATACATTTTTCAACATTGTCTTTGGATGATGACATGGAAATCGAGTCATCTGAGCCTTTGGAGGAGCCAATGGATGAGGAACGAGGTGTTTACACTCTGGATTTTGTCGTGCTAGAGACAGAATTACACACCTCGTTCGAAGGCCAAGAAGTGTAAAATGCGATATTGGTTGTTTGGCCCAATTACAATTGTCCCACCAACCCAGGAGCATAACAGAAAACTTGATGCCAAATTAGGGGTACAATTCAGAAGTTCGAGATGGAGACAAAAAGTGGTTCAAGTCGTGCCGCGATGTTAAATCAGGCGCTTGTTGGGAGGCAACCCAGCTTTACTGCTTCTTTTATTTTTGTTTATTTTTTATTTTATTTTATTTTTATTATTTTGTAGTATTTTTTTTTAGGATTATGAGCATAGGAAGCAAAGCCGTTGGAAGAGTGCAAAAACGAGCTAGATGGTTGGAAATAAGTGTGGGGTGCCCGCACAAAGGACCATCCTTGGGAGAAGTCTGAGTACCCGGTGAGCTGCTTATGCTTCGGCCTTCGGCCTTTCAGGGAGTTTCTTGTCCACCCTCGTTATTTTTTTTTGCTTTATTGTGCATTGGGGACAATACACTCTTTTAAGTGTGGGGTGGAAGAAATTCCTTTAGATCATTAGTAGTATTACATTAGTATGTTAATTTCTTATTTTGTAGGATAGTTAGGTAGTATCCCTTGGTTTTTCTTTGGGCACCGGTTCTTTTCTAAGGGTGTAGCTCGAACCAGGCACTTTAAACTTTAATTTTTTTTAGGAGTAGTTAGGGAGAAACTGAGTAACTTAGAAATACCCACTGACATGTTTGGTGTCGGCATATTAGGTATGACATACATTCTACTTCCCCTTGTATTGGGTTTGACATGTGATGCCTAAGAAAAATTAAATAGCCTATATTGCGACGCTTTAGCTCAGTTGCTTGACTTGTAATCCACATAGTGTAATATTGCTTAATTTTCTCAATTATGTATGCTTGCTTGACTTGAGATTTGAACAAAACTGTTGTGATTGGTCCATGTGCAATGTGTGTGTTAGGTTTAGTTATCTTCTATGCTATCCGATGTAGTCTAGAACTTGCCCCGTGTGTTAATTGAAGCGAAATTGTAAGTTATGCTAATCTAGGAGATGACATAGGCATTTTCTTGCTTGTTCATGGATGTACTTGTCCACAAAAATAAAAAAAATTCATTGCTATCCCCTTTGAGTCTTTTGACCTTTTCTTTGGTACCCACATTACAAGTTGCACCCCTATTTTCGTTCTTAAATTGAGATTTTTGCACCTTTACCTCCTAAGGCACTCGTCGCAAAAAGAAGTAGGGTGAGATATTGGGGATTAGTTTTGAGTGGAGCCATAGAAGGGCCCTTTGGTGCATTAAAATTGAAATCAAAAGCCACTAGCCAATGAACTTTCATGTATGGAGTGTGTGGAGAGAAAAATATTATTGTAAAAGAAAGAAGAAAAAAATGATTGAAGAAGTATGTAGAAAAAGATACACACCTCCAAATTTTATTAATATGTGTTAGTGGGAGTATAGAAGTGCTTAATTGAAAAAGGGCTATGTTGAATATGGATTGTGGCAAGTGAATGGTTGAGCAGAATATGTGTTGAAATATGAACGTAGTGTATTAAAGTGCTTAGGAGGGTAGCCACTATTCTTAAATATATCCTACATGTCCCTTAGCCTACATTACAACCTTAAAAGTCCTAATTGATCCTAGATTTGGCTAACTTAAATTAGTAGAGATCTACACTAAGGGAAAGCTTATGGTACGACCACGAGATGCATATGAATTCTTTGTGAGAGTGAGTGAATTTTTTGTTCAATTGTGTGATGTCCTTAAATTATGTTCAAAAGCATATTTGAATGTGTGGACTAGTTATATTCACTTTTTGTTGTTGGTGAGAGCACATGATTTCATGAGCAATTGGTAATGTTGTAAACTTTCTTATTAGGTAATTGCGTGAATTGAGAAAGCTTAGTAGTTACAAGTTGACTTTTGAGGTTTGGTGGGTGCAAATAGGTTGTTGGTATGAGTGATTAACTTGTTATACTTGGGCATGTTTAAAGAAGGAGAAGAATGTGAATTTTTGTATGTTCTTATTTGATTGCCGGTATCGATCATAGTCAAGTGGTGAAGTGTGTGGTTTAAAAGTAAAATACTCCTTCATAATGAACTTTGTACATGTTGAAGGGTAGTAGATTGTCCCATTGCTCGAGGATGAGCAAGAGTCTAAGTGTGAGGTGTTGATGTTTAGCTTAAAGTGTATATATTTCTATGTATATCGCCTCATATTTTACTTTTGTTTCGTGAGTTTTAGATGTTAAATGTGATGATTTATATTAATTTGAAGTATTATTATGTGTAGGAATGATTCGGGATCAATTGGGGGCGAAACGCGCGAAATTAGAGCCAAAACGGACGAAATCGGGAAAATTACGAAATTGGGTACCACAGGCAGCGCCCAGCCCCACCTGTGGCGCTGTGGGCAGTACCTAAATTAGGAGTAGCTCCCAGGGCGCCGATGACGGGAATTTCTCCTATTTCGACCGGGACTCGGTTAATTCGACCCTAGACCTACCCAACACGTATAAAAGCAAGTCTAAACTCAATTTTGAAGGAAGGACGTGACTTTTAGAGGAAAACACAAGTATAGAGCCGCCGTGGAGGCCGGGTTTCATCTTTTCTTCCACCAAACTTAGTAATTTTTATGTTTCTTTGTATGATTTGTTGTTTTGCTACCATGTCTATATGAAGCTAAACTTCACGCTCTAGGGTTGTGGTTCTTTCATGAATATTGTTATTCGAATATTGATTTGATTTCTTAGTTTATCGCATTGGTTTATTTATTCAATCTTGTGCTTAATTATTTGATTGCTTGATCACCAATTGAATACTATCTGCGAATCTACAGTTGAACTCGAAAGTGGGAATTCTAGATTGCATATAGGATTGAGTTGAGCAAGTTCTTGAACCTGGGCATCGGGGAACGGATTCGCGGTTAGGATAGACATATACCTGATTGCCTCGTTTGGTTGATTTTTACAGGAATTATAAATGCGTTCTTGTTAGTTTTAATTCCATAGACATATAGGCGTTAAGTTAGCTTGAATAGGCGAGTAAGAACTTGACAGATTCTTATGAGCAATATTAACTCTGTTAACCAATAAAGCAAATAAATTAATTAGTCAATTCAATTGAAGAATATAATATGATTGTTAGATAGCCCATAACCCTAGATCGTTTTCATCACATTGATAACATAAAAATCTGCTTTACCTCTGTTTAAAGTTCATTAGTTATTTTCCTTTAAGTTTAATTATTTTAGTATCACTAAGTTTGGGTTTAATCCTTCTTTAGATAATTAGGATAGTCTAATTTAGTTAATAGTTAATCACAAGTTCTCGTGGGTTTGACATCCGACTTTTAATCAGTTTATTACTTGACAACCGCGTATACTTGCGTGTGCATTTGGCCGCAACACCATACGAGTCATTTTACGTGTCTTGATTAATTTGATTGGGCATGAAATTTAATAATATCAAAACGACTTTTGAATAGTGTAATCTTGTAAAAATTGCGCGGGGTACCCTATTTGGTCGCCCCCATTTAACCTATACCCGCTTTTTAAAAAACTTTTAACTTATACCTAATTTTTACATAACTTCAGCTCAATTTCCCTCGCTGAGTTGAAGTTCACCAGTTAAGCTGAAGTACGCCAGTTATAAAGACAAAACTTCAGCATACGGGGCTGAAGTTCCCCAGTTTACAAAGACAAAACTGCAGCTCCCATATGCAGAAGTTCCCCAGTTACAAAGACAAAACTTAGTTCTCCAGTTACAAAGACAACAACTTCAGCTCTAGAGCTGAAGTTCGCAAGCTACTTCAGGCTCGTCTACTAGAATGCTGAAGTTTTGCGTAATTGCCTTTGCTACTGCAGCCCCGCAATGCTGAAGTTATGCGCAAAAGCGAGTACAAATACAATTGTTTTTACAAAGCAGATATAAGTTAAAACGTGGCACAAAAAATTGAATACGGATACAAAAGCCCCTGTAATCTTAGACGAAACATGTGTATAACATTCCAAAAATACCTTTTGAATCTTGCGATTTTAAAATTACAACGTCATTTCTATAAGAAGTGTAAAATAGGAATATTATAATTAAAAACTTATATTTTTAAGGCAAATAAGACACGGAAAATGTATTTAAAAAAAAGAAAAGAGATTATGAACAAAATTCATCTAGTGGAATTTTGAGTCGAACTTACCACGTCTCCTCAAGTGTTTTGCATCGTCCATCCGTAAACAACACATGTTCAAATTGTTTCTATCATCAGTTTAAAAATTAAAAACTCGACCTTGCGATACGTCAAAAATATTGCGATGCATTTAAAATTACATGAATAATTTTGTTTCTATTAACAACTATGCCTCGACGTCAAATATATTGGGATCGGCTAATATTAATTATTATGGTCGATATTAATCCATTTAACTCTATTCAATCTAATTAATATTATAATATAAGTTTATCTAATACTAAAAGTTCTTTACATTTTTTTTGTCTGACGTATAAATATTTGACATACCAAAAAACTATTGACGAACATAGGAAAACTAAAAAAAATTGTATTTAGAAATTAATTTTTTTTCATTTAAGCGGTTCACAAAATTCATTAATTATAATTTCTAGAAAAATGTTCAAGCTCTTCAAAATTGGGACTCATAATTCGTGATTTTCTTGATCGAACGGCCACCATTTTACATGGATGTTCAAGATTGTAATAGTGGAACCCACACGGAGAAAAAGAACCACTAGAAGAGAAGATACAGATCTCCAAACAGATGGGATGGGAAAAAAAATATGTGGACCATAGAAAACAAGAAGAATCTTATTATTATTTATTATTATTATTCAAGTAAAATACTCAGTTTATGCGAACTTTTTTTTTTTTTGGCTCGTTCCAAAAAAAATGATCATTTTTTATATTTAGAAATAATTTAGCTTAAACTTCAAATTGCATCTTTAAGGAGACACACTTTTATAACCACACAAATATTTTAGATCTCTTTTTGTTTGTTTAGGACAAAACGTCTTTGTTTTTTTTCTTAAACTCCGTGTATATAGGTGGAAAAATCAAAGTACAACAAAAAAAAATCAAGCCAGCCAGTACAAATTGTGTGGCTCTCAATATTCCCATCTTCACCTTCCTTTAATTTCCTTCACTAGCACTCAATAAAAACCAAAGGCTACCAAGTTTACAACCAACCCATTCTTCTCATAAACCACAAAAAGAAAAACCTTTTATAACACAAGAAGTTGTAAAGCACAACCACAACAACAAAAGAATTCCCCTCTATTATCACTTCAATATTCAAGATTTTAAGTATTTTCAATGGCAACAACTACAACTTCCATTTCAGCTACTACTACTTCTTTTTCTTCATCTATTGGTGGTGAAGATTATGCCTTACTTGCTAGAAAAATCCCAATGAACGTACGTATGGGAAAGCCAGTGAGATCAAGGCCAATGATGGGGAATGTTAATGAAGGGAAAGGATTATTTGCTCCTATTGTTGTTGTCACTAGAAATATTGTTGGCAAGAAACGTTTCAACCAGCTTAGGGGCAAAGCTATTGCTTTACACTCTCAGGTACTAACCATTTACTAGCATTTCTTTTTTCTTTTTTTTGGTAAAAAGTAATTAACGAGGGTGTCGAGTTGACTCAATTATGATCGATAAGTCATGGGTTTGAGCCGTGAAATCAACCATCAGCGTAAGCATAGGCTGCCGACATCACCTCCCTGCGCTTTTCTAGACCCTACAATGAATGCGCATGAATACCCTTTAGTGTCGAGTTTGCGCCAGGCTATTTCATTAAATACCTATTTTCTCAAACCAACATATATATAATTACTTTTTTTGGTCTCTGCACAAATTTTAATATCGACCTTCTTTTGTTTTGTTTTGCACTCACTTCATTGACTACAAAACGCTGTGCCTTTTTCCTCGTGTATTCTTGATTTCTTAGTAGTGGCAGAATTTGGGTAAATCTAGTTTTTGCAATAGTCTTTCTTAATTTGATGTTATTGAATGCTCTAATAATGTTCTAATTTGGAAATAAAGTCAGCAAATTATCACAGTTGTTTGGTAAAGATGATCAAATATAAATTAATTTCAAGATATAAAGACAAGTATGTGTTATTTTCAAATCGAGAACTAAATCTTTAGTTTTGTCTATTTGGATTGATTTTGAATTTATGGTTCAGATTTATAAGTTTCAAATCCTTAAAATTTTGTCGTGTCAGTTAGAATGAATTTGAAACAAAGTGCGGTATAAGATTGTATTTCCAATTCAAACTTGTTTTTTTATGTTCAAAATAAAGGCAAATGCTTTGTGCCAAAAGATATTAAGTCTACTTCCTGCACCAAAGAGGCTTTGGTTCTCAAAATTCTAATATTACTGTTCTAAATAAGTAGGTTATGTTTTTGTAATCTTGAATTTGATTAAATGTCCTGTAACATCGAACTTGATCAATTTATCTTTTAAAATAAACTTGTTAATAGAATATTTACAAGAGAATTACTTTAAAATGATAACAAAATAATTCATACTTAAAAGATTTTATCGAGGACAGTTTGTAATTGGATGTTCTAAGATAAATGTAGTGTTTGAGTATCCAAAAGAATAACCAAGAGGTCACACTTCGAACATCAATGCTACAATTTTGTCCAAGATATATAATACTAAAAAAGAATTGTGTATGGTGCTTTTCTAGAGCTAAGGGTCTATCGGAAACAACATCTGTTCCTCCATAAGGTAGGGGTAAGGTCTGCCTACACATTACCCTTCCCAAATCCCATATAGTGAGAATATACTGGGTCAGGTGTGGATGCACGTTTGATGAAGCGGTGTCGCGGGATACCGCTTCGTCGGAAAACCTTACTGAATATATATATTAATACCATGAGAAAAATGAATAAGTAAGAAAAAATGACACCACTTGACATAAATTGTCTCTTAGCTGGTTGGTTATGTGCTTGGGTTTGTTTTAGAAGGTCAAAGGTTTGAACCTCAACTAGCACTTATTTTTTTGCAAATATTTGAGAGTCTTGTGGTTAAAAAGTGATTAAGTAGATTTGATCTCAAGACCATTTCTAACTTAAGACTCAACAAAATTAATAGACTAATACTATTTCTTGTCCAAAAGTATAATAATTAAAGTTATTATTCATGTTTTTCTGTAAATTTCGATATTGCTTACAAAAATTCCCGCATACGGCCGTACTGGGTATGTTATCGTTGTCGTTGAACTGTGTATGGTATTTGATTTTCAGGTAATCACAGAGTTCTGCAAATCAATAGGAGCAGATCAGAAACAAAGGCAAGGATTGATCCGACTAGCAAAGAAGAATGGTGAAAGACTTGGATTTCTTGCTTGATATCAGCTTTATATATTATATTTGCCATGGGAAATGTTGTTATGAGCAAATAGCTTTACTTGAAAAAACAACTCAATCTTGATACAACTTAGTTATCTGTACTCTTCAAACATATATGCATTGTAGTCTACTAGGCATGCCTTCTTGTTTTCAACACTTGGATTGCATCCATATTCATCGTATATATTAACCTTTTTGAAGAATAACCAAGTACGTCATATATTTTCGAAAACAAAAACATCTTCTTCAGGAAAAGTAATGGGGATAATGGTTGCGTTTGATACGGAGGAAAATGTTTTCCTTGGAAAATAAATGATTTTCTTACTAGTTTTTCGTTGTTTGTTTACGTAGCAAAAAATATTTTTAAAAAATATATAATTGAGGTAATCACTATATTAGACGAAATGAGTAATGGCGAGGAGGGTGGTAGGTCGGAGTCTATAGGAGCCGAAGTAATAGTGACGATGCTAAGGGGGAGGGGTGGTGGCGGCGGGGAGGGGTAAGGGGTGGGTGAGGGTTGGGAGGTGGAGGTGGGAGTGGGAGTGGGAGTAGGTGGGTGAGGGTGGAGAATAGGGTGGGGAAGGCTGAGAAAGAGTTTTGAAAAATGTTTTTGCTCCTTTCATTTTCCTCCAATCGGAAGAAAATAAATTCATGAGGACAATATTTTCTAAAATATCTAAGCCAAGCAAACATGGAAAATGTCTTATGCACAGGGAGACATGGAATCTCTGTCTCTCTTATGTTAAGTGGGGGTTCAGAATACGCGAACCAAACTATTTAATTACCGGTTTCAAACACAAATTCTTCGAGTTTTTTAAAATGACATTTCCATATTCAAAAACCTTACATGGAGTACTATAAGTCACAATTGTAATTCATTTAAAACATTTAAAAGAAATTTGAAAAAAAAAAAGTTAAATTTTTTTTTCTGTAACTCTCCAAACACTGGGTCATAGAAGAGAGAACAAATGGAGCACACCAATTTGCATCATTGATAATTCCTCTCGCACAAGGCAACTCACGCAAGGATGGCTTTTGAGGGAGAAATTCAAGTTGAATGGGTGCAAACTAAAAGCCAATGAATATTTGGAAGAGAATTGTATTGGATAAGTTTATTTTAAGTGTTTTTAAGTTATTTTGTAGTTTTGGATAAAAAGTAAAAAAGTGCTTTTGAGCAGTTGTTTTTAAATTCATCTATATATAATAAAAGGAAAGGCAAAAGAACAATATTAAGACAAGTGGCTTAACCACAAAAGGCCAAATGGCATTAGGACAAGTTAATAAATAATCATATTAGTAAATGTATAGTACTAAGTACTTGCTAATTTAATAATAATAAAGAGTAATAAGGAACAAATAATTTATTGGATTAATTTTTAATGTGTATTCTTTTGTTTTGTATAAATTTTATAAAGTTTCCGTACACTACATGAAACAATAAAATAATTTAATATATTAGATCATAACTTTATAAGAATAATATTTTGTTAAATTATTCACGCATCGCGCGGGTTTTAACACGAGTATGGCAAGAATAACCCAAAAGCCTAAAATTAGAATTCCTAATATTGGCTTGTGCTTAAAAATCACTTGAAATAAGCTCAAAGACGTAAAAGTAACGAACAGATTTTGGACTTATAAGATTATTCTTTCTTAAATTCTCAAATGGATGCAAAACAATAAGTTTAAAGTAGTCATTTTCTTTTTCCCGTCTCAAAAATAAAATAAAATTACAGACTCTTTGAGAGCCCAAGACGTTTGAGTGGTAATTATTGTGTTGTATGATTAAGTGCAACAAATTTTGGTAGCAACTTAAAAGTACTTTTTAAGTTTTAGCCAAGTAATTGCCTCACTAAAGCAGTTCATTTTGCTACTATCATTTTTCTAAGACGATTTTCAACAACTTAGATTTTCATTACAATAAGTAAGCTACATATCAAATTAGTTATCAATGGACTCGACTTTTTGACAGGAGAAGTCCCTTGGCTTTGAGGAATGAAAACTGCAAAACTCTCATCGCTAAATTAATACATGGGGCAGACTCCAGATAAGTAACAAAGAACCAAACATAATCTTTAACACAATACATCCAAAGATCCATATCAAGTACGAATAAATTTAAAAAAAAAAATCAAAATTTTGCAGCAGACAAGCGCAAAACTGTGCTAATCGTACAATTTTCAGTATTGGAAAACCTAGGGACCGGTGTCAATCCCACACGATAAAGGAATTCACACAGTATATCGGCTCTTAGCTGACCTTTCCCTTTTAGAGTCATCCTGCAACAACCAAAAGAAAGGTTGATTACGAGAGAAAAATTAACAGGAGGAAAGATAAAAGACACTTGACTTTGCAACAATGGTAAGCGACAAGGGAAGTTACATGGAAACTATAGGATATTTTTTCAGCATCGATGATCTCCTTCCACTTCCTACCAATGCTCATCTGCAGCATAAAACCAACCGGTTATATATAATTGCAAAACCACAATGCATCAAGTGTAGCATCATGCCAAAAAACAAAGGTTAAGAATGAAGATTGTTGATATCCAGACATGTTACATAGGTTAGATGCAGGAAAACATACGCAGTCAGACAACAATAAACAAAAAAAGGGAACCTAACGGAGCAATATATTCGAATATAAATTGAAACCTTGTGTATTCCAATATTGTAAGATGAACATGTCTGATATAAGCTTTTAGTATAATATGGGACAGTGCTAAACAAATGAAATACAAGAACTTATGTCTAAAACTCCAAGCTGCATATAGAAAGATAATTCCCCATCCCCAGCATCTTTTTTCTTTTTTTTTGGGGGGGGGGGGGGGGGGGGGGGGGGGGGGGAATATGGGAGAAGAGGGTCATATAGGATATCAGAATTAAAATCATATTAAGCATGAGCGTGGGAATTAAATCATCCTTAGCAAGTACACACAGGAGAAGGTGCTTTTAAAAAAAAACAAGCTAGAATTAGGTACACAACTTTATTGGTTCAGCTGCGCCACAGCACTATGAAAAGAACTGTACTGCTGTGGTATATGTATCATCTAATGATATTGTAAATGAATGAAACTGCTAGGTGAGGTTGAAGAAATACTATTTCAGCTTAGCTGTTTCTTTGTCTTTTTATTCTTAAAATAGGCCTATTGCAGTTTACCACCCTGGCGAGTTTTTAAACATTTTAAGAGGCAATGTGATAACTTCAAGGAAAAGAAAAGAAGAGAAAAATCACTAATTCATCAAGGCAACGATAAGAGAAATGGTTTATGTCCCAGGTACAATATTAGGTTATGTGTCCTTTGTCCTTTTTTAGTTAATTCTTTCTAGTGTACACGTTTCCATTTGAAATCCCTCTTCCCACCCCCAACCTCAAAAAAAGCTAAAATGTTAAAAAGGTGAAAGGGAGGCTTGGAGCAACAGTAAAGTTGTCTCCGTATGACCTATAGGTCACAGGTTTGACCAATGATGAAATCAGCAACTGATAGTGTCAAGGTAGGCAACCTACATCCCACCCACTTGGGTTGCGGCTCTTCACCGAATCTTGCGTAAACGCGGGATGCATCATGCACCAAGCTGCCCTTTTTTCTAAAATAAATGTTAAAAGGTCGTCGTAACACTATAAATTTATTATAATGTTCAAGTCGCAAGGTTAAAAGATTGCATAGTACAACCTTAAAATCCAGATAGCAAATTTCCCAAATCCATAATCATTAACTAATTAAATTGGAGAGACATATTTGGGAGAGGGAGGGGGAGTTCCCTGCATCCACTTCGTGACAAGTAAAACCCTTCAAAATAACCACATTCCCCTGTTATAGATGAGAAGCTGATGAGTACAGAATTCTAGGGAACACCTTTGCAACCTTCACACCCTTTTGGAATTTCTTACCATCTATAAAACATCACCACACAACAAATTTAGGTTCAAGCACAAGGGTACTTCAGAAGATGAAAATGAGCACATTCAGATGCCTATAGGTCCATAAGAACAGTTCAAGGGATATGAGCCAGTGTCAAAGCGTTTTTAGAGATGGCCTAATGCAAAACGGCAACAAGAGGTCCATAATAAGAACAAATAGTTGTTGCGTCTTGTGCAGATGATCGGGCAAAGATGCAAAACCATCTCTTGTTGCATTGTCATGTGGCTGCGCAGTTGCGGTCGGTGGTCCTAAATTGGTTTGGAATATAATATGTGATGCCACAATGAAAGAGGTGTTGCATAATCGGGCCTTCAGGAGGAGGAAGAGAAGACCGAGAGCAAGGGATGTTGCCCCATCAGCCATTATGAGGGTTCTACGAAAAGAGAGGAAACATGAGAGCAATTGAAGGGGTTGATAATGATTTTGTAAATTTGCAAAACGACAACTTGTTTCTAGTTTCTTTTTGCTGAACCAATGAGGACTTTATGTGTATAAATGATTGGTTTCTTTCATTGACAACCATATTTTGTAGTAGGTACTCCACTTTTTGGTATAGGCTTGTATACGGGGCCTCCCCACCACTAATAAAATTATTTACTTTATCAAAAGAAAAAAATGAGGTCATACCATCACAAAAACAACATCATATCTGCCAACTCTGGTTAGAGAATAAGTTAAAGGAAATATCAAGGACTTCCTTACCAAGAAAATAATAGTTTCAGCCACTGATTAGCTAAGGCATGTGATGGTTTTAACCGATATTTAAATTATATATTGAATAACTAGATCTAGTGTTCCATCCCAGGGTCACAATGGGGAAGGGCATGCTTCCCTTGTTCTCAAAATTCAGTGCTCAAATAAATCCGTTCTCCTTTTTCAGCATTTATAGAAGATTTGGAGATAGGTCTTCTTTTTTAGAAGGGAAGATAGGCCATATCATCATTAAGAAAAAGATCATATTCTGGTATATCCTTTTTTAAATAATATTTCATATCAGATTTATGATATAGGATAAAACATAACACAGTTTTCAGTTCAGTAACTACTCAACACCACGAGAATTCCAATAACCTGAATTGCTTCATTGGAGGCAGTCTTAGTCCATAAGGAAAGTTTATCCTGACTCCGACGAACACTGGCAACCACTCCACATATCTCCTCTGACTCATCAAACTGCTCACCGACCAATGACATCAGCTATTCAAAAGAATTCCATCAAGCAAACAATATGTGAGCATCTTTAACTAGAAACTAATCAACATAATGCTTTCATGACATCCTGCCTACTGAACAGAAACCAAGAAAAGTAAAGAGAAGATCTTATTACAGTTTCAAGCCACATAGTCTCAAGATTAGCCTTTCTGCTGCTCGTAACAGTCCACTTGCCACCACTGGTACACTCAGGATCTTCCCATTTGGGCTCAATCCCAGCTTTGAACAAATGAAAGTCCGCATTAACAGTCAACTTGCTGGGCTTGAATATCTGATCATATAAACTGCAAAGAGAAAGATCTAACACTTCAATTGAAATTTAAAAGCAGCTTCTATCCAACTATTATACTTTACAACAACAACAACAACAACAACAAACCGAGTATAATCCTACATAGAGGAAATATTATACCTTCTAAACAGTAATATCTCATTAATGAACTAAATAAAGCCACACAACATCCAAACTATGGATAAATTGCAGCAGTAAATCCATTCCAGGGGAAATTATGAAATTTAAGATAAAATGGCACTATTTGGTTTTATAGCACACTGCTGGACTGTAAAGTAATTATATTAGCGGTGGTTGAAGAAATTACTAAATTACAACAACAACAACATACCCAGTCTGGGGAGATTAGAGAAGAAAATACTAAATTGATATATAACAACACAGGTGTGCAGAAAACATATCACAAGCTTTGGATTGTTAAATAATTCAAATTCTTGATGTTTTTGATGACGTGGTGTCCGGCTTCCGCCGTGTACCTGCTACCTAGTATCGGGTATCTCTACCTACCAAGGCTTAGGCAAATTGGAAGAAATCACCTACTATTTTTTCCGCCTCCGCTGGAACTTGAACCTGAGATCTCAAGGTTCTTCTCCCACTTCATTGACCACACCCTTAGGTGCACTTAGATTCTTGAAATTTTCAAAAGATCCATAGGACAATATTTTTAATGGAACCTTTCCATTATTACTATTCCATAATTAATGTAATGGTGAATATTTTTTCAAAGTCCCAAAACAGAGTGTCATATGAGCAGGAAGTAGAAAGTATAATTTTCAATATGTTTTCCAGCACAAAGAAAGGTCCAAGACATGCTCTCTTTTTGTGAAAGGTAACATATTCATATACTCTCACATCAACATAAACATTGCAACATGAAAGCATCTTAACTAATTAAGAACGGAATATTGTGCTTTTTGTCCCTTAAACATTGACATATTCTAATTATTGAAGTCTTTGAATTAATTAAAATGTGCACTTTTGATCCTTGAATTAATTAAAATATGCACTTTTGATCCTTCTATTTGTGAATCTACACAACTTTAACGAATTATTAACTTTTAAATCATTTAGGTACCCATACATTATGTTAAATTTGTACTATACTTCATATTTAGGGTAATATAGTTCTAAAATTAATCCAAATGTGACATATTTCCTATGCAAAGGGACCAAAACACATATTTTAATGAATTCAAGTTTAAATATGCTTTAATTAAATGCTACAAGGAACAAAATCAGAATTTATCAATAACTGATGGATCAAAAGTGATATTACCCAATTCATAAACAATTGACAAAATTTCATAAAAAATTCTAAATTAGGGCAAATAAAAATAACCACAAGAATCTAAAAGAGATCTCGTGTTTTGTATTTTTCTGTATACCTCCAGAATTCCTCAACAGTTTCGAAAGTATACGCTTTTCGAAGAGAAATTCCCCAAGCGGCGCCTTGTTTCGGCTTAGACTGATTATCGAACCAGAATGTCCATCTCCTCTCTAGCTTATGCGGCTGCTTCGCCACCGTCTCCATCGCCGACGCCGGCGGAACCTCCGTCGCCTCTATCGGTGCTTCAGTGGCCATTTATTTTTGCCTTAAAAAATCCTCTCCTTTTTGTGGATTTTTCACGAACGGAGAGGCGTAATGGAATTGTTGGAAAGGGAATCAGGTTATGGAGCTGGAGTTAGTTTATACTGGCCTTGATTGATATCATTGGGCCTTGATTGATATCATTGGGCCTTGTCTTGAAATGTTTAGGCCCATATTTGATGACAGAGTGGGCCAATAATCCAATTTGGAAAGGAATTTTTACATTCTTATACACTATAGGAAACTATATTACCCTCCCTACTCAAGTTTTACGATAATTACTTTTTATATACTCAATTACCATTTATGTACATTTTAAGGGAATTAATGGTATTAATTAGTGTCTTAAATTAACTCTACCGTATATTCTCACTCCCTCCACGTTTCTCTCTCCACATCTCACCCCCTGACCCACGTATCACACCCCGTGATTTTCTCTTCATAAAAATTACTAATCCTTCATTAACGTTTTTTGCAACTATTCTTCAAAAACCAGATAAAATTTTTACTCTTCTTCAAAGTTCCTACCTCCATTAACGCCTTTTACAAAGCTTGATTTTCAATGAAGAAGAAGATATCTTCAAAGAACAACCCTAACAAATATATCTCCATTAAAAAGCTTTGAAGCTTTGAATTTTAATTTGGATTTTCAAAAAACTTTATTTGTTTGAATTGGGTGTTGTTGCAAAGATTTGGGTATTCTCTCTATGTCTCTCTTTATCACTCAATTCCTAATTTCAGTAATGTAAAGCAAACAATTCCACCATTGACAATCATTAAAAAGTTTTGAAGCTTTGAATTTGAATTTGGGTTTTCAAAAATCATTATTTGTTTGGATTGTGTGTTGTTGCAAACAATTGGGAATATGGTTTGGAGTTTATATCTCAATTTTGAGGGTATTTTGGTGAAGATTAGACTTGATTTTGGCTGAATTTAATATTGAAACTAGAAGAAGAAGAAGAAGAAGAAGAAGAAGAAGAAGAAGAAGAAGAAGAAGAAGAAGAAGAAGAAGAAGAAGAAAACGTGATATGCACTATATTTATGAAATTGTAGAAAAATTATAGAAAAATTATAGAAATAATGTAAGAAAATTGTAGATAAGTTGTAGATATATTGTATAATATATAATTAGTTGTATAAAATTTATTTTTACTATGTATAAATCAGATACAAAATATACAAAAGACATATTGTTAAAATTTGTATTTAAGTTGTATGTTATTGTAGTTGTATTTAACTGGATAGAAATAATGTGTGAAAGTTGTAGATAAGTTGTATAATATATAATTAATTGTATGAAATTTATTTTTACTGTATATAAATCAAATACAAAAGATACAAAAGACATATTGTATAAAATTTATATTTAAGTTGTATGATATTGTAATTTAATTTAATTGTGTAGGAATAATATATGAAAGTTGTAGATAAATTACATAAATTAAATACAAAATATTGTAGGCATATATTTGCTCAAACTGTCAGAGTTTTAATCGGTTTTTCATTTTCTTTTCACTTTCCTTAATGTGGAATGTTCTCTTAGTAAGGTTACAATAAAACTTAAATCTTCTCGAAGAAGGTGAAGACTGCAGAGAAGATGCTTATACTCCAAAAAGTGGTTTAATAGTATGTCCTGAAAACGAGATCTAAACCCTTAGAGTTTATTTGCTTCTCTTCTTGCTTTTGTCCAAGGCTTATCACAGACACTAAGTTAAAAAAGTAATTGCGAATGAATTATTTTCTAAAAATGAGTGAAGGAATTAGATCTTCGTTGTTGATTGAAGAATGAAAAGCATTTAATTTACACCACGAATAAGGAAAATAAAACTCAATCAAAATATGTATAATTAAAAGGAAAAAAAGAAAGAAAAAGCACAGTCTGTGCCTTCAATAGAACAAATTGGAGAAGCACCGAAGAAAATGACGAAACAGCTTGAAAAGGGAAGAAAGAGAGTTGAATTGGTGTAACTAAATTCCTTGATTGAAGGCACAAACAATGAATTGGGAGCCTTTTAAGGTGGATGTATATATTTTGTAAAGAAAACTTGTTTATGTTGGGTAATTAACTAAACGTGGACATTAAGAGTAATAAAGTTTCAAAAAATGTATAGAAATAAAAAAAATCCCATTTGGAAACTGCAAAAGTTCCATTATACTATTGGGGAAGTTACATGATATCCCTATTTGTAAAACTCACTTTCATGATATACCTAAGTTTTGAAATTACGTGAAATATCCCAAAAAAGTTATACGTTATACCTCCATATATTCTAAAATATATCACAATATTCTACTTTAGAATACAATCCAAACCTACCTTATCACAATATTCTAATTTGGCATACAATATTTTAATTAAACAAATCATAGTATTTTAATTTGGAATACAATATTCAAAATAAACATACCACAATATTCTAATATGAAAAATTTAAACCTAGTTTACCACAATATTCTAATGAAGAGTACAATATCCAAACTAAACATACCATAATATTCTAATTTGAAATATAATATTCAAACTAAATATACCACAATATTCTAATTTGAAAAATCTGGCGAACCTAGCTTACCATAATTAATATTCTAATAAAGAGTACAATACCCAAAACCAAACATACCACATTATTCTAATGAAGAATATAATATTTAAATAAAATATATTATAATATTCTAATTTGGAATGCATTATTCAAATTAAACATCTACAATATTTTCATTTGGAATACAATATCCAAACAAAATATATCATAATATTCTAATTTGGAATGCATTATTCAAATTAAACATCTACAATATTTTCATTTGGAATACAATATCCAAACAAAATATATCATAATATTCTAATTTGTAATACGGTATTCAAACCAAACACACCACACTATTCTAATTTGGAATATAATATTCTAATAAAACACACTGCAGTATTATAAGTTGGAATATAATATTCAAACCAAATATACTATAATATTTTAGTTTGGAATAAAGTACCCAAACCAGTCATATGATAATTTTTTAATTTGGGATGCAATATTTAAACTAAACATGCTATAATATTCTAATTTGGAATACAATATCCAAACCAAATATATCACAATATTCTAATCTGGAATACACATTATTATATTTTTGAATATAGTAGGTATACATGGTAAAATAAATTTATAAATTAGGTATACAGCGTAAAAAAATATTTTAATTGTATATGGTGTAAACTGATATTTTCAACAGGCATACCGCGTAGATTATCCTATACTATTTTGTTCTTTTCTCATTTTCAAATATTTTTGGGAAATATATATATATATATATATATATATATATATATATATATATAATTATATTTTCTGGCTAGCGAATGCAATTACTTTCGACTAATCGGCCAATTTTGTATTTTGCCAATATTTTTGGAGTAGAATTTTATTCAATTCATTATTCTCGTAAAAACAACTATATTCTGAGATTAAATGTGTTTATTATTTAATATTCTAATAAGTACAAATGTTTATTTGAAAATTAATAAAACTTAACTTTACAAAATTACAATTAAGTTAGTCTATCAATTGGCATTTTAAGCCATGATATTAACAACATGTTTGACCAAGTTTCTATAATCAACTTATTTTGAAAAGTATTTTTCAAAAAAATACTTTTGGTGAGAAACATCTTGTATTTGGTGAATTAATTTAAAAAGCACTTTTGAGCAGCAATTAATATTTGGCCAAGTTTTTAAAAATTACAAGTACTTTTGGGAAGAAACTATTTTTTTTCTGCTTCTCATAAATTGTTTATGCTTCTACTCAAAAGTACTTTTTCCTTCAAAAAATTTGGTCAAAGACCTTAACTTTTAGAAAAAACACTTTTGGCCACACAAAAAAAAACTTATGGCAAAAAGAAGCTTGGCCAAACATGCTATAAAACTAGTCAAGAGGGTCTTCTTTTGTAATTCTTTTCTGGAAAACTTTCACATAAGAACAACTGGGCTCCCTACTTTTTAATTTTATGTCACGACCCAAATCCTAATCTAGGCCGCGATGGCGCCCAACACCGATGTTAGGCAAGCCAACACAATTAGTCTAGTGAGTTCCATTTAATTTTTATAAAACTTAGTAACAATACTCGAGTTTTTTATCCAAGCATGAGAAAATGACAAATATCAAAGGCAAATCTAATTGCAATGATCAAGAAGTTAAATTTAAATAGTTACATTTCCAAAAGAATAGTCTACCAATGTGTGTGTGCCAGGAACTGGTATCACAAGTATAGAAACATCTAGTAAAAGGAATCAAAAGAACACGTCTATCCTACTGTCTGAGAGGATATAGACAGAATAACAAAAAGAAAGGGGGAAAGACTCCAACGTACTGCTGAACGGCATCAAGAGAAGCAGCTCACCGTGGAATCTCTGGTCTCGTAAATGTCAAGAACATGCTCCGGGCTGATAACCAGATGCACCAATCTCAGAACCTGTACAATTAAGTACAGAAGCGTAGCATGAGTGCATAAACATTATGTACCTAGTAAGTATTCAGTCTAATCTCGAAGAAGTAGTGACGAGAGGTCGACTTGACACTTACTAGGGTAAAATTTTTTTATTCAAATATAAGTCTAAGCATAAATATCAACGATGAATAACAATAAAGACAAGAAATGACAAATCTTTTCACATGTACTTTTATGTGTCAATCCCTATCAAACAAATTACTACTTTATTTTTCAAGGCCTTCTTAACGGTTTAGCAATCACAGGAAAATACCAAGCAATTAGCATGCGCATAATATGCCGAGGACGTACCGCCCGATCCAACAGAAAGTAAATGTGCACTGCCGGAGGGTCGAACGACGCGAACCATAGATGCATCTATTACCCCGCTCGCGAATCATACGTGTGACGCAGTTAATTATAAACAATAGAGTTACCCCGCTCGTAAATCATACATACGATGCAAGTACTCATAGATACACACATTCAAACAGTCAATCGATACTTATCAGGGAGCACTTATCCAAGGGAAAGTAAAACTCTCGTTTCATGATTCATGATTCATTACAGGGAAGATTTTCAGGACGATGATATCCCGTACAAATGTGAAGCTCAGCATCTATGGCATCTCAAGGTTATTATAAAAAGGGAAAACATCAAGCCCGACGGATACCATGCAGGACATGTACGCTTCTACCTATCATGGTTGGAAGACAACATAGCAGGGATAGTTGAGCCAGGCATCGGCATAAACAGGGTCATAGACGAAGCGGCTGAGGCTCATGTGAAATACAATAATCTTCACAAAAGGCTTCGTGAGTCCGAGGCCGAGCATCTGGGCAACACAATACTAATATGGAACTGATCGATGAGTGGAAATAAAGGGTCATCAAATCTAGTGAAAGGTTAGAATATGTGGAGCAGGGTCTGATGAAGCTAGAAGCAAAGACAAGAAAAAGGGCCGCCGACTGCCAGAATGTTGAGGGAGACGAATGAGGGTATCTAGCAAGGGTATACCTGGTGATAGGCATGCACGACCTGGGAAACCTGATTGACAGAACCAAGAAGACCAAGCCTGGGGAAGGTCCTTCAGGGGACTAAGTAGTCTAGGTTTCCTTTCCATTGCTTTTACCAATGTAATAAGGCCAAATGCCATTAGTGACTTTATTTCCTTCTCATTATTTTACTTTCGTTTTGGACTCGTCTATTTTACATTAATGAAATGAGGCATTTATGCATCTAAGTTCTCCAAAATCAACTTATCGCTAGGCCTACCTCTGGCATAACGAGGCTCCTAAGTTAGGACACGATTTTATTCTTGTACTATGTGTTTAAATACTGCAATATTTTCTCATGATCCTCACTGACTTGGCTACCTTTTGTTCTTGCTTTTGTTTTCTTTCTTTGATTATTCCCCTCCCCAAAGGTTGTTCGTGCATTCTGGCATCATCATCATTTCACACAAGATCCAGGGGCCCTCCTCCTCCTAGTCCACTTAAAGGCAAAGGCAAAATGGAAGATTTGGGCAACATCAGACAGGAAAACACAACGCCAGTGGAACGAACAGAAGCTCTTGATACTCAGGTTCAGAATGATGCTATGTCACAACTCAAGCAAAGGTTGTTGAAACTCCAAGGGGATCTTGAGCATGTTCGGAACTTGGCAAATTTATCCTTCTCACTCAGTGTCTCAGATGTCATTCAAAATCCATACCTCCTCAGAACACCCCAAACAAACAGAACCCTCCCACAACTCATCATCATACAACTCCATCGAAAAAACAAATTATCCCACCACAACACCAGCACAACACTTTCCACGCTCCAATAAATACCCCGTTAATTATCCCTGAACCACAAGACTCCACAAGTGACCACCTTTATGCTCAAAAAACCAGGTCATCAGAACAACCCCATATACGTGGAGACTCTACCTCACTCCACCCAACACATTGCTTACACACCTGAATCCACTGAGAAGGATATGCTCCTTAAGAATTTGGCCGAGGAACTCAAGAAGCTGACTAGTCGAGTTCAGGGCGTGAAGGAAGCAAAAGAGTCGAAGGGTTGAACTACGAAGATCTCTGCATACAGCCCGATGTTGAACTACTGGAGGGTTACAAACCTCCTAAGTTAGAAATGTTCGATGGTACAGGTGATCCCAGGGTCCATTTGAGGACCTATTGTGATAAATTGGTTAGAGTAGGAAGGGACAAGAAGATTCGCATGAAATTGTTCATGAGGATCCTCACAGGAGATGCTTTATCTTGGTACATCAGCCAAAACCCTAAGAAGTGGTCCGACTGGGTAAGTATGGCATCAGACTTCATGGACAGAAGGTCAGGCCTGTCTTAGAGGAAGAAAAAATGAACAAATTCTTCGTCCGGGCATAAGACCCGCAGTATTATGAGAGGTTAATGGTGATTGAAAACCACAAATTCTCTGACATCATCAAGCTGGATGAGAGAATTGAATAAGGTATCAAGAGTGGAATGGTCACTAACTTTTAGGCCATACATGCCACCAACAAAGCCTAGCAGTCTGGTGGTATATCCAAGAAGAAAGATGCATGAACGGTAATGGTTACACAGGGACCCAAATCCCCATTGGTATACAGAACTTCCCCACTCACCTATCAAGCACCCTCACCCACCTATCAGTCAGAATCTCCATCAATATATCAACCATCTCCACCGCCTACATATCAACCTACTTCCCCCAGATACTCCCAACCAGCTCTTGTTTATCATACCTACAACTCTCAGCCATCTCCCTTCCAGTCACCCCCTGCTCGCCAAAATTTCCCGAGACCTCGACCCAACTTTGATCGCAGACCTCCTAAAAAATACACTGCCATTTCTGAACCTATCGACCAACTGTATGAAAGATTAAAAGTTGCTGGTTATGTCACTCCTATCCCTTCTATAACCCCTGAAAATCCATCCCAATGGGTCAATCCAAATAAAACATGTGCATACCATTCTGGCATGAAAGGGCATACAATTGATGAATGTCGCTCATTGAAGGATAAGATCAAGTATATGATCGATAACAAGGTCATCCAGGCAAAAGAATCTGCTCCCAATGTTCGCAACAATCCGCTTCCAGACCATAGGGGTGTCAACATGATAGAGATAGAAGAAGATTGGGACCTAGATGGGTCGATCGGGTTAATCATAGAAGGTGATGACCCAAAGAAGCTAGTAATCACTCTT
Source organism: Nicotiana knightiana (assembly GCA_005239525.1). Taxonomy (NCBI): domain Eukaryota; kingdom Viridiplantae; phylum Streptophyta; class Magnoliopsida; order Solanales; family Solanaceae; genus Nicotiana; species Nicotiana knightiana. Next base: position 26,662 of record ML369888.1, on the reverse strand, counting down.
AATCCCATCATAGTCCAGATTCAGCCATCCAGAGAAGTCGAGGTAACTGCGTCTCTCCCATTCAAGTTTGAAACGACACCACCTGCAAACACACGTTTGCCGTTCGAGGTTGAAGTTATGTTGCCTGCTAAGGCACCCATTCCATTCGAAGTGAAAGTAGTTGCACCAATCACAGTGACAATGTCAACCACGCCACCTTTCAACAACAAGGTTGTACCTTGGGATTACACGGCTGAATCAAGAAGGAAAAGTAAAGTCAAGATGGAAGAAACTGGTGCTGCACAAGGGATGACAAGGACCGGTAGGGTCTATACACCTAAACACTTGGCAGAGTCTAGCAAGAATGCTTCCAACCGGCCACCCGTCATTGAGACAGGCCCAAATGATCTTTGGAGGAAGGTGCAGGCCAGGGAATACTCAGCCATCGATCAGCTGAACAAAACTCTAGACCAGATATCCATTCTGTCATTGCTGCAAAATTCAGAGACACACATGAATGCTTTGATGAAAGTGTTGAACGAAGGATATGTGCCAAATAACATAACTAGTGGAGAAATGGCCAATATGGTAGGTCAAGCACTGGAGAGTCAAAAGATCACTTTCCATGAGGATGAGCTACCACCTAAAGGGCTAAGTCATAACTAAGCACTACACATCACTGTGCAATGTGAGGACTACTTCATCACCAGGATTTTGATCAACGGTGGATCCAACCTCAACATCTGTCCGTTGAAAACACTCAAGAAATTGGTCAAGGGATTGCACGATATCAAAGAAGGATCTATGAACATAAAGGCTTTCGACGGTTCTTAGAGGTCTGCCATCGGCGAAATCAGTCTTTGTCTGCAGATGGGACCTACATGGTTCGAAATTGAATTTCAGGTGATAGACATATTGGCATCCTATAATTTATTGTTGGGACGCCCATGGATGCATGCTGCCGGGACTATAACATCAACATTGCATCAGGTGGTTTTGAATGGAACAACCAGGAAGTGATCATCCATGGAGACGGAAGCAATCCTATCTATCGGAGATTGAAGGTAGAAGAAGGATGGGTGGAGAAACCTACCACCACATTGAACGTGTCAATGCAGTGGATAAAGACAAATGGTTGGACAGTAAGATCGAGATCATACTGAACCGGAGTGGATACAATCCTGGTAGAGGACTCGGGAAAAATCTTCAGGGGATTCCCAAACCAATACAGTTGAAGCACCATAGCACCACTTTTGGCTGGGATGCGAATACACTTGGCAGGAGTACGAAGATTGGTTGCCACCATGGCGCGGTCCTTACTATCCATTAGAACAACCTATACCGCATTTGGAACAGACTTTCCGGCAAGCTGATATCATATGGGGGTCAGAAGAAGAAGAAACTCTAGCTGCTTTGAAAGATTTATTCCTGTTATTGTTGAGGAGGAGGAGAAGGAAGGCCCTACCATCCAAGCTGTGAGTAAGGGATCAGTCCTCAAGAATTGGACTGTCAAACCATCCAGGGCCCGACGAGTCCCGGGGTAGCAAGGCTGAACAAGCATTGTTTATTTTATTTTTTGCTAATGATTTCCTTTCCGCATTTCCATTTTTGCATTTTCCAATAAAATCTCCAATGTTCCAAAACATTCGAAAACCAATTTTATGTTTCAACGAATCTTTATTCATTTATTATCATTTTCTCTCATTATTTTATCTTACAACATTACTATTTCTTGTCTTGATGAACTAATGATTGTGACATGCAATGAGACAACGCAACAAAAGGACAGTGATTCAGAGGGAGAAGATACCATACCCGATGAAATTATCAGAGAAGTTGAGGATTTTGAAAATAGACCTAAGTCCAATCTGGACGAAACCGAGATAGTCAACCTGGGAGATTCAAAAACTGTCAAGGAAACTCGTATCAGCATTTATTTATCGCCATCAGAGAAAGTGGAATACACACAATTCTTGAAAGAGTATGAAGACATATTTGCATGGTCGTACGATGACATGACTGGTCTAAGTACATCCATTGTGTCTCACAAGTTACCAACCAATCCAATGTGCCCGCCGATAAAGCAGAAGCTCAGAAAATTCAAAGAGGAAGTTACCAAGAAAATCAACGCCAAGGTTCTCAGGGTAGTTGAATATCCGACATGGTTAGCCAACATCGTGCTAGTACCCAAGAAAGATAGAAAGGTCAGAGTTTGTGACGACTACCGAGATCTCAACCGGGCCAGTCCGAAGGATGATTTTCCTCTCCCGAACATACACATCTTGATTGACAATTGTGCAAAGCATGAACTTCAATCGTTCGTGGATTATTTTGTTGGTTACCACCAGATTTGGATGGACGAGGAAGACACTTAGAAATTAGTTTTCATTACGCCATGGAGGGTCTACTGTTATAAGATGATGCCATTCGACTTAAAGAATGCTGGGGCCACCTATATGAGAGCTATGCCCACTATCTTCCATGATATGATACATAAAGAAATTGAGGTGTATGTGGATGACATCATCATCAAGTCCAAGAGAGCCACCGACCATACAACAGATTTGAGAAAATTCTTCGATAGACTACGAAAGTACAACTTGAAGTTTAACCCCGCAAAGTATGCTTTCGGAGTTCCTACTGGGAAATTTCTTGGGTTCATCGTCAGCTTCCGAGGGATAGAACTGGATCCATCAAAGGTCAAAGCCATCCAATAATTTCCACTGCCAAAGAACAAGAAAGATGTGATGAGTTTCCTGGGACGCCTTAACTACATCAGCCGATTCATAGCCCAATCCATAGTTATATATGAACCAATCTTCAAGATGCTGAGCGACCAAATAGACTGATGATTGTCAGATAGCTTTCGACAGAATCAAGGAATACTTGTCAACATCACCAGGCTTGGTCCCGCCAGAGCCAGGTAGACCCTTGCCACTCTACCTTGCGGTATTAGATGGAGCTTTTGGCTGCGTTCTGGGGCAGCACGATGAGACATGAAGAAAGGAACATGCTATTTATTATCTGCGTAAGAAGTTCACTCCACAAGAGGCACGGTATTCTCTACTGGAACGTACCTGTTGTGCTCTAACTTGGGTAGCCCAGAAGCTGAGGCATTACTTCTGTGCCTACACAACGTATCTCATATAAAGGATGGATCACATGAAATATATCTTTCAGAAGACCATGCCCACTGACAAACTAGCCAAATGGCAAATCCTGCTGAGTGAGTTCGACATTGTCTATGTGAATCAAAAAGCGGTCAAGGGGAAAGCACTGGCAGATCATCTTGCCGAGAATCTCGTGGGAGGAGAATACGAACCCCTGAAAACGTATTTTCCCGTGAAGAAGTGTCATTCATAGGGGAAGACATTGCAGAATCCTATGACGGGTGGAGAATGTTCTTCGACGGAGCATCCAATTTCAAAGGAGTCGACATTGGAGCTGTCTTGATATCGAAAACAGGTCAACACTACCCGGTATCTGCCAAACTCAGATTTCCCTGCACCAACAATATGGCAGAATATGAGGCCCGCATCTTAGGGCTCAATATGGCCATTGCCATGAATATCCAGGAGTTTTTAGTAATTGGTGACTCAGATCTGTATATACACCAAGTACAAGGAGAATGGGCTACTAAGAATTCCAAGATATTTCCATATCTGCACCATGTGTAGGAATTGAGGAAAAGATTCACAAAGACAGAATTTCGGCATGTCCCCAGAATTCAGAACGAGTTTGTCGATGCATTGGCCACTCTATCATACATGATACAACATCCAGATACGAACTTCATTGATCCTATTCCAGTAAAGATCCATAGCCAACCGGAATACTGTTCCCACATTGAAGAAGAAGCAGACGGGAGACCATGGTTCCACGACATCATGGAATATTTGTCAAAGGGAGAGTACCCAGAGCTTGCAAATCACACTCAGAAACATACACTTTGGAGATTGTCCAACAATTTCTTTCTCAGCGAGGAAACTGTACAAAAGGACTCCTGACTTGGAATTGTTAAGATGTGTCGATGCAAAGGAAGCTTCCGGACTACTCGAAGACATACATGCTGGGACCTGTGGCCCACACATGAATGGTTTTGTCTTAGCAAAGAAAATACTCAGGGCCGGTTATTTCTGGATGACCATGGAAATAGACTGCATCCAATATGTCCGGAAATGCTATCAATGTCAGGTACATGCAGATATGATAAAGGTACCCCCAAATGAGCTCAATGCAATAAGCTCACCTTGGCCGTTCGTCGCCTGGGGAATGGATGTTATTGGACCAATCGAGCCTGCAGCCTCAAATGGGCACAAGTTCATCCTAGTAGCTATTGATTACTTCACCAAATGGGTCGAAGCAGCATCATACAAAGAAATGACTAATAAAGTCGTGGTAGACTTTGTCCGTGACCGTATTATTTGTCGGTTCGGGGTTCCGGAGTCAATCATCACCGACAACGGCTCCAATATCAACAATTATCTGATGAAAACCATGTGCGAGACTTTCAAAATCAAGCACAAGAATTCCACAGCCTATAGACCACCGACGAATGGAGTTGTGGAAGCCGCCAACAAGAACATCAAAAAGATATTGAGAAAGATGATAGAAAATCACAAGCAGTGGCATGAAAAATTATCATTCGCCTTACTGGGATACCGCATCACAGTCCGCACATCAACCGGGGCAACTCCTTATTTACTGGTTTATGGTAAGGAAGTTGTTATCCCTGCCGGAGTGGAGACCCCTTCCTTAAGAATCATACAAGAAGCTGAGCTCAGTGACGCATAATGGATAAAAGGCCGCTACGAGCAGTTATCCCTCATAGATGGGAAAAGGATGAATGCAATATGTCATGGTCAACTTTATCAGAATAGAATGTCCAGAGCCTTCAACAAGAGAGTCAAGCCAAGAGAATTCACACCGGGGCAGCTGGTGTTAAAGAAGATTTTTCCACATCAAGACGAAGCCAAAGGGAAATTTTCTCCCAACTGGAAAGGTCCGTATATGGTTCACCGAGTATTGACAGGAGGAGCTCTTATACTTGCAGAAATGGACAGAGAAGTTTGGCCAAAGCCAATCAATTCAGATGTAGTCAAACGGTATTATGTGTAACTTTCTATGCTTTTCTTCAATGATGTAAATTGAACTACGCCTGACCTGATTCCCGTTTAAGAGGGGATACGTAGGCAGCCCTATGGTTTCGGTCATAAGTCAATAAAAATCTCATTTCCCCCGCAATTGGAAACTGGGGTAGAATTTTGAGGAGGACCCTCAAAATTCTAAAGCAAGTTCAGCCGATCGTAGCATGTACAACGGTCAGAATCATCAACCATCTAACTGGGACAGAATTTTGAGGAGGACCCTCAAAATTCCATAGCATGAGTGGTTGCAATGTCTTGAACCATGTCACGGTCATCGGTTCATCTAAATTTCTCAAAATATTATTTTACTATGTCCTTAAAAAATCATGCACATTTTCAAAATACAGCTCTGTTTAGAAAATGCTACCCCGATGACGCAAATAGAATCATCAGACTAAGCAGAGATAAGCAAGTAAAGCCAGCGGAGACACGAATCAACCTCCCCCATCTACAGAACTCACGATTTTTCTTTGGATGCAGTAACAAAGAACGAATATGTTCAAAATCACAATCCTCGAAAGCATCGCACTTGCCGACATTTGCTAACAACACGAACAAATAATGCTCCGTAGTCACAATGCTCACAACAATCACAATATCAAAGCATGCTGCCAGCTAAGAAATTCTACTGTCATTTACTATTTAATCTTCTGCATAAGGCTAAGTTCTGCCTTCATTTGCATAAGGCTAAGCTCTGCCTTTATCTTGCATGGGACTAAGCTCTATCCCGCATTTTGCATGAGGCTAATTTCTGCCTCCATCTGCATAAGGCTAACTGTCGCCTCCCTATATGCATGAGGTTAAGCTCTACCTCCATCTGCATAAGACTAATCTCTGCCTTCATTCTGCATAAGGCTAATCTTTGCCTTCCACATCTCTACATGAGACTAATCTCTGTCTCCATACTTGCATGAGGCTAAGCTCTGCCTCCAATTTGCTTTTCACCGAGACTAAGCGCTGTCTCTCAAGCATTACTTACTTCGCTTCTCTTTCGGGGTAAGCTCTGCCCTCCATTTCCCAAGACTAAGCTCTGCCTTATGGAAGTCATATTATTGCATTTCATGGGCTGGAATATCGCCAACCTGTCCAAAGGCATCATAGTCTAACGACACCATCCTCATAGTCGGAAGACACCATGTTATGGCCTGAGGATCTCTCTCAACTTTGCATATCATTATTCAAAGGCGTCATAGTTCAGAGGCACCATCTTCATGGACTGAGAACATCATTTCATGGCCTGCGAATCTCTCATCAAACAATTCATAGCCCAGGACATCATGGTCTGAGGACGTCATCCCTAACCGTCCGAAGACAGTTTTCATAGTCCAACGGGAACCTACATCATGTTTGAATGTTATGCACAATATATTCTTGTAGTATTCTTATTTGCAGGTACTCGGCAAGTGATAGCTACCCAGCAGGAGCGATCCCGCTCCAGTTCTCCCATCCATATCAAACCTAACCTCTCCCGCAAATCGTTCATTCGCTCATCCCTAGATGTTGTGTCCATTATTGTGATAACTTCACCGGTATACTTCGCCGATGGATTCGGAACTACATACGACCTGATTCCTGTAAAACCAGGGATACGTAGGCAGCTCAGAAACCAGGGCGTGACCCTAAATCTCTCAAACCGTTTCGCTCGGTCAAATTGGCCATCATATCTTTACCCGATAACTCTTTCATCCTTTTCGGGTAAAAAGGGGCAGCTGATGATACCCAATTTTTCTCAAAAATATTTTAAATTGCATATATATCTTCAAAATCATGCATTAATAGCAATTGGTATTTTTCATTATTTTCCTACATTTTATTTAGTTTGTGCAATATTTATTTCTAATAAATAATTATAAAATTGCATCACAAATGATTTCAAAACATTTCTTGATTTAATTTATTATTTTTTGGTCCTGTTGAGACCAAATTATTTTATAATTAGCCAAACTGGCACCTTTTGGCTATAATTGCAATAATTATGCAATTATAGCACAATCATATGATTTTATACTATTTTTTACCTAAAATAATCATTGGTATTTTTAAATACTAAATAAGCATTTTTCAAATTATTATCTACGTGAGAAAATCATTTTTTATAATTGTTAGATGTTTTATAAATTATTTTATCAATTTGATTGGGTATTTAACAATTGCCTTATTTTATTTCAATTATAGCCTAATTAAGCTAGCCCAAAACTCTTATAAACCAGCCCAATATAACCCAGGCCCAAACCCCTACCTAACCCGACCAAAATCTTATAGAATCCTGGTCGTTGATCATTTACGATCAACGACCCAAATCACTCCTTCCCTTAATTAACCTAAAGGCTACCCTCCCAAACCCCTCATTTTCCCTCTCCTCACTTCGCCGTCACCCCTTCCCCTTCTCTCCCAAAATCCTCTCTGACCTAACCCTAACTCTCTCTCGCCATCGCTCATCTGTCATCGATCATGGTGGTCTCTCACCACCTCCAGGCCTCAAATGGTCTCTCCTATGCTGGTGCCTCCGTCTCTAAGGTCCTCGAGGGACTAGGGTCAGTCCGCTTACACCTTTGGCTCGTCCTTGTCGATTTCAAGCCGTCATGGCTCGATTTTGAGTAAGATCTGCCTATTTCGCTTTAAACCTATGGGTTTCTAAGCCGATGTCTTCATCTCTATGTTATCTTTTTCTCGAAACCTTAATTTCATCTCTTAAACTTCTCAGATCTGTACAGATCAGAGATAAGTTGGACTTACTTTCACTGGTTTTATTATGAAATCTCCTAATTTTCGAAGTGGCTTGTCATCTTCCTAAACTAGGGTTTCTGAAAATCCTTTTCTTCAAAATACTTCCTGATTTTTAAGTGTTTAATCCTCTGATTCTTATGTGCTTCGACTGATTTTGTTAAGTTTTCCTTAACCCTAACTAGTTATGCTAAAACCCCCAACTTTCTGACACTTTGTTTGGATTCTGAGTTTATCTTTACTGTTCGTTCTCTCAAACTTGTTTGCATGTTTGATTCTCATGAATCTGCTTCGATTAATCCAAGTATTTTTGTGATTTTCACCCTGTTTAACTTTCTAAGGTTTCTGATTCTTCCTATTGCTGCCCATTATGTGCTTACCTCGCTAACTCTCAGAGGTTTATGTTTATCAGTACTGTATTCCAGTTTGAATCCCTGATTTTATATGATCTTTGCTTTACCATGTCCATAGGGTTCTAAATTCTTGCCTTCTGCCTTGCTTATCATGTGTTTATTCTGCGCAATTTGTGTTGATTCCCTCTGATCAGTACTATTTCCTATTTGAACCCTTGATTCCCTGTGATTGATACCTTTCACTAATCGCTTATGATGATTTCCCTGCTGATTTTCCGACCTTAGCTTATTTCTTGCCTTATTTTATAGTCGACTATGCTGTCAAATTGATTCTCATGTTATTTCCTTAATTAGAACTTTCTGAACCTAGCCTCAATTACATGTTCTATACTGGTACTGTGCTGAAATTATTTTCTTATTGTGTTATATTCCAGTCATATGGTATCTTTCCTTATTTATCGCATGTCTATTACCGTTCAAAGTTAACTCCTTAATTGAATGGAGTACTTACATTGATTTTATGCTGATTGACTCTGATTCCCCAATCACTGCATGTCTTTTATTTTTACCTTATTCTCTACCTAGTTTCAAACTATATATACATTGCTCTTACACAGAACTCAGACACACGAACACATTAGTTCAAAAACTCTTTCTCATACTCAAAGCTTTTCTGCTCTCTTTCTTTCTTTTTTATTTACTATTGTTCTGAATTAGCGGGCTGCAAGCCAAGGCTAATTATTGTGCTCTCGTATTCTTCACTTTGTGTTTACCATCTCTTTACTGGTATGTTCTGATTTCAATTCAAGTCCCAAAACCAACATGTTTCTTTTACTGTTTCAGTTTATCATGTTTCTGATCTATTTCTATCTATGGTTTTGTTGTTCAACATGTAATTGACATGTCTACATCATTGTTCATCTAGCATATTATGTTATGTCTCACTCTCCCTTAGGATCAATATACTTATGAATATGTATCCCCTTGTAGTATGTCCCAAGGTGACTCGCTCTATCTTGTGGTTGCTTGGTTTCTAGTATGAACCTTTCTTGGCAAAACAATTTTGTATCCTAAGTTGTCTGATTCTGTGTTGATATGAAACTCATGCTGTGTTGATACCATTAGCTATCCCCTAATCCCCATAAACACCCTAGGAGAACTTCTATGCTCCTGTATACTATGTGCTCTATGTGTCCCCAATTCCCATCACCCCTGTATGAAGGACTCGTGATTTGAATATGCTGAATCTGTTTGTGCTATGATTAGTCTACTGTTTTTTAATTTTCTACTCTTGTAAAAAACTATTTTTTACTAAACAACTCTCATATTTTATAAAATTGTATCAACTAAGTCTTTTTCAAACACTGTTTTTCCTATTAAAACCTTTTCAAAACCATGTCAAGCACTCTCACTCTACTCTTAGGTCCTTAGGTTCTGCCCCTCCAGTGTATGAATGCCTTGGGATTCCTGTGAGATCCCTCTGAACTCTGGTGCACTGGGGCTGGCCCTTCCACAATGCACTTACTCAATTATGGTTATGAAATCTGGGTGTGAGCACTGCCCGGGATCCCTTGAGGTCCTTAGGGAACTCTGACACACCCGGATATGAGAAAGGCTATGAAACATTTGAGCACTTGAGGTTCTGGGAATCTGGGCCTATTTTTCAGGCTCCCTATAGTTTAACTTCTTCTTTTCCTTTATCTATTTATGTAATTTACTCAGCTGGTCTGTAATAATTATTTGTAAACAAATATTGGGGATGGCTAGTGAAAAGGGGAGGGTAGCTATATATGTTATCAATATCAATGGCTAGAAACCATGCCTTAGGTTTACATTTCCTATATGTGCATTAGTATCCATGTTTAGGACCAATACATTCTAAGCATGTCATGCATTAGATATCATGTTTTAGGTTTACTGCTTCAGCATCTCATTTGACCCTATTTATCACTTAGAAATCCTGCTTCTAGGCTAAATAATAGCATCAACATAAAAAATGTTGCTACTGCACATCCTGAAATTATGCTGTAACTTCCTGTGCATTTAGAAATCATGCTTTAGGAATTCTGCAACCATTCTGCATCTCTATGTGCATAGTAGATACCATGTTTTAGGATCTCGCACAGTCACACTTAGTTAAACTACTGATGCATGAAAAAGGACATAAGACAGATTCATATTTGATAACCTGTTTTAAATAAACTGGTGATAATCCCTGTATTTTGCAACACCTAGAACAACAAGATTTTAGGTAAAAACAACTTCTGAACTATTTTTAACAATTCTGGTAATTATTATGCACAATCCCACGCCTATGCAAGCCTTAGGTAATCAATCTCTTTAAAAAATGGAAGACTGTTGCTTTGTGTTTACTGCCTAATGGTTAACAAGTTTTAAAATCAGTAGGCAAAATGATTAGGTCCTGCTTCTGTGTTTATAAAATTGAAGCTGCATATCTTCTGTGTTCTGATTTTCACTTAGACATCATATTTTAGGATCCCGCTTAATAATACTGACCTTGTTTGTGTTTGAGACGTGCTGCTTATGTGCATTATCTGTGGAGGTAAATCTGAGCCTCTTAACTGACTTTTCCTGCATTTATTTGTAAAGTCCTATCTGTTCTTGCATGTCGCCTAGTATTTTCTCCTTTCACCCTTAGGGGTCTGTCTAGAACTACCTATAGGTAGAGTTTCTAATCTCCTTTCACCCTTAGGGGTCGTTTTAATAAACCACTAAGGGGTGGGAAAGGGTAGATATGGATATGATGACCGGTGCGCTAATGCAACGTGTAGCCCCTCTTCTGGGGAGTCATTACCGGGCATTGCATTGATGTGATCCTATAGGATAAACAACCTAGGACCCCCTATCCCTTACATATGTGTGTTTAGATCATTACTCTTTCAAAGCTTTATATGTGTGGCTAGACTCTAAATCTTTAGCACATATGTGTGCTTAGACTGCGAATCTTCCCAAAATCTTTATTTGTTTACCTATATGTTTTATTTGCTTATGTGCTACCTGTTTTAAAATTCACAAAGCTTGTTTGGATGGGAACCACATTTGTGGACTTCGAGGGGTGCCTAACACCTTCCCCTTGAAGTAATTTCAAGCCCTTACCCTCTCTCTAGTTTATTTTTTGTGTTTGTAAATAAACTTTAGTAAGTGCCCTAACGCACCTTAAAATCGTTAGGTGATGACTCTTAATTCCTTATCTCTTTTCTCAAGAGGAAACGAGTTGTCCCAAGAATGTAAAATACCCTGACCGATCTGAAAGGGGAGGAAATAGGGGGCGCGACAGTGAGTACACCAACTCAGAAGTAACGAACCCAAACTACGGGCTAAGAGGTAGTGACAGACTAAACCTCAATAACTGTAATGAAAACAGTACACACAATTTAGGCATGTTCATAGTTTTAACAGATAATGAAAACAGAATATGACCGATATGATAAGTAACCCAGGTATATCTCAGTACTCTACATGCCAATGTATCAACAGTGTGGAAATTCACCTAGTGCTCACAACTCTCACATCGAATTCCACTCAGTACTGTACGGGGCTCTCATGCCCAGGGAAGATCCATCCCGGATAGTACACAAACACCGGTGATCATAGTCACTCAGTACTGAGGAAAAAGGCCGATCTAGCCCCACGGAGAAGATCCATCTCCGGAACACAACACTGGGACAAGATCCATGTCCAGTGATGATCCATCCCTCACATATCATCAACTTCGGACAAGATCCATGCCCAGGGAAGATCTATCCCTCAATAACAATGCGCTCACTGGGGGTGTAAAGACTCCGAAGGGGATCCTATTGGCCCAAGCGCTATACTAAGCCAACGAAGGCATGATCATAGTATCGCTGCTGTGTGCAGCCCGATCTCATAACTATCTCAATAACAGGACCTCAACCTTATTCAGTCATTACTCTCCAGTATCGCTCACATGGGCTCAAAAATGCATGAACTCGCCCGAAACAATGATAAATATATAAAACCGACAATTTCCGAGACTAAGGCATGAAATCATATGCTATGACAGGACCAAATATACAAAATCAATAAACACATAAGGAGACAACAATATACGACCACTCGGGTCTTAGCAATTTCGGCTTGAAGCCCTAGCATTTGACTTAGCATGATTTCTAGCATGTTCACATTAACCACATATATTGAAATGCAGATATCAATCTGAAATAGCTACTAGATGGTGCCATGGGATGAGCCAGACCATAATCACTCAGTGCATGCCCGCACGCCCGTAACTTGGCATGTGCATCACCTTAATTATAATCATATAGCATATAGTTCGGGGTTTCGAACCCTCAGAACCAAGTTTGGAAACGTTACTTACCTCAATCCGGCTAAAATCCTAGCCCACAATGCCTTTTCCTCTAGACTCGGGCTCCGATTTTTCCAAATCTAGCTAAAAATAAGATTTATATCATTAATATATGCTAAGGAATGAAGCCCACTTGAAAATTATCAAATTCAACCAAAAATCCAGAAATTGGCCAAACCCGATGCCCGGGCCCACGTCTCGAAATTCGATAAAAATCACATCATAAGAATCCTCCTCCGCCCACGAGTCTATACATACCAAGAACATAAAAATCGGACTTCAAATGGCCCCTCAAATCCCCAATTAAAGGTCTCCAATTTACAAGTCCTACTCCCCCAATTTTAGTCACTAATTCCCATAAATTCCACCTCTAATCAGTCAAATGACACCATAGAAATTAGTTTTAGGTCCATAATCTTACCTTCATGAAGTTCCCTTGAATTCCCTCTTCAAATCTCTCCTACAAGCTCCAACCCATATGAAAATCTTGATGAAATAAGCCAAAATTTGCAAAGGCTACTATTTATACTTTCTGTCCAACAAAACCGCACCTGTGGACCTTCCCTCGCACACGCGGACCCGCACCTGCAGTACCAGGTGCGCACCTGCGGTCCTTACTTAAAAGTCCATTTTCCACTTCTTCGCTCAACCAACCCGCAAGTGCGGTAACCTTCTGCATCTGCGATGAAGCCTCAGCCAGACCAACTCCGCACCTGCGATGACCAAACGCACCTGCGGTCACTCTTCCGCATCTGCGGAACACCAGAATAGATTACACCCAGCAGCCTTTAAATGCCAACAACCAATCCGTCAGCCACCCCGAACTCATCTCGAGGCCCTTGGGACCTCAACCAATGGTACCCACACGTAATGATCACCCGAACTTAGTCGAACCCTCGGAACACCCAAAATATCATCGAAACACCAAATCAACCCATGATTCAAGCCTAAGGATCTTCAAACTTCCGAAAATCACCAACGATGCTGAAACTAACCAAACCTCGTCTGAATGGCCTGAAAACTTGCACACACATCCAAAATGACACTACGAACCTGTTCCAACTTCTGGAATTCCATTCCGACCCCGATAGCTAATTTTTCACCGTCGATCGAAAATTGCCAAAAATCCAATTTCGCCAATTCAAGCCTAATCCTACCCCGGACCTCGAAACCACATTCCGAACACACTCCTAAGTCCCGAATCACCTAACGAAGCTATCTGAGCCACAAAACCACATTCCGAGATCCTTTATCTATAAGTCAACTTCCAATTGACTTTTCTAACTAAATCACCATCCTAAGAGACCAAGTGTCTCATTTCTCATCACAACCACTCTGAACCCGAACCGATAAACCCCCACGCAACACAAAAGAGCTGAACCATACAAGAATGAAGTAGAATTGGGAAAACAGGGCTAAATTCTTGGAACGATCGGTCGGGTCGTTACATTATCCCCCACTTAAACATACGTTCGTCCTCGAACGTGCCCAGAGTTGTTCCAAAAAATCATCAAAATCACCGAATAGCCTGACCACACACATATCGGGGTGATCCCACATCACCCTATCCCGCCTAGGTCTAATAGCACAACATAGCTGAAATTTCATAATCCAACCTAACCCATAAACCTTAGAATCAAATTTCCACTTCTGAAATAACTTATAAGATCAAGGTCCCACATCTACAAACTGAATCAGTCTGAACACGCTGTATCAAGCCATCTCCGTGACCCAAGATGTAATCACATGAAATACCACATGCCTCAAACACTCTTAGCGATAACTCCTAATCACAATAGCTGCTCAAAATGACTCAATACCGGTAAATAACCTCCTATCAAGCAAAACCTTGTTCTAACACTCTCATATACAACCAATGATAAAAGAAACAATAGAAACTAACAACCATTCGTCGGATCAACAAGTGATGGAACTCCTTCTCTTCGATAGGAAATATATCAAAATTTCTAAGTTGATCAGCATCAATATCCTCCCAAATATACCACGACCAGACCCGGTAGCACCCATTCCAGGTTCGACAACCTCTTCTCATCTACCACAACCACTCTAGTGACGTGACGCATAAACACAACTGAAAGTCACAACGCGTGCAGTCCGTGCACAAATATATAACATCCCAAATGTACTCAAATCATGGAAAAGTGACTCCACTGCGAGAGCTGTACCGCAAGCCCACCAGTGTCACCACATCACAATGCTGAGAAACCATCACACCTCGTAGAACCAGAACACATGAATCTAGCTCGAAGGATTATACCTCCAAAAAATTCACTGCAATGAGCGACCCCATCCCAACACCGGTCCACATGAAATACATCGAGTCACCTTGGTCAAAATCAATAACCATGTGAAATTCGACATAAAGTACTCAAAGTGCATTGCCATAACCATGGGAAATCGGACGATACCATGCCACACGAACCCAAAAGCACATAACCAATACGTCTCACTCTCGCAATACCCAACTACTTACCTTCCTCAAATCCCACTATACGCCCAAATAGATCCGCACCATATGTGCATATAACCAATAATCACATCCCCTCGCAACACCAGAAGGTAATTCATAGATCATTCCAGAACATGAATAAACTCAATGACAATCGAATGGTACGTCCCTCAACAATAGCAATTCGGAGACAACAATTCCGAGCCGGTGTAGAACACACACCTATACTGGCCTACCAATGAACCCTAAGTCAACTTTGGACACCTGCAACAGATAGATAACTCTCAGAAAGTTCACAATGACTGAATCATGGCACATACTAATATCTGACTAGCTTTGCTCACATCTTCACAATCCACAGCCACAAAATAATCTGTATATGAGAAATCTTAGTCTCGAAGTCCATGAAGCGCACGAATCACCATATCTGATCCCAACTCCACCGCTCGAATATGTAACACACTTCTAATACTCAATCATTCCACTAGAAATACCCCTATAACTCTTCTATACCACCAAGCAACCTTGAACATCAGCAGTCGATCCAACAAAAGAGCACCGCGATACTAATAAAGTACCCTTAACTCAAACACATTGTCTTTTCTGAAACGTATACCCTCCTCAAGCCGCACCAATTAGTGATATCATTTACCTAGTCATCTAAAATTGTCTATGCTACCCAAGAATTTATGACCTTCCTTTCAGAACTGAACCGTGACCTTACACATGCAAATCTCAACCCTACACAACATACCGCACACACCATTCCATCCTATGATAAATATGAGAACTTCCTAATCTTCTCCGAGCCGCAAGCAACTACGTACTCAACCGGCTAAGAACTTTCCATTTGATCCCATCTAGAAGTAAAATCACTATACATCACATGCCTCTCACGCTAGAAGAAAATAACATCTCTAACCGAGGTAGAAGCCATCCAGGACTCCCCGAATCCCATTTGCACAAAACCAAAGCATCAGGACTGAATCCTTCTAGTTCAACCAAGCTACACAGGCTGTCAAAACCCAAGAGCATTGCCCGAATCACACGTAGAACCTTACCACATCATAAGCACCCAAAGAACCGATCTTACTCCTTACCATGCCGACCCAATCTACTACCAAGCTGTCCTATTTATCTGAGTTCCTTCTGAATTACCTTCTAATTGATTCTTCTCTTTGCCATAGTACCAAAATCCTCAACCATCAATCACCACGTGAGGCCCTAGCATAGAACTACATCGCCCTAAGGCTCATAAACCGCTGGATATCTCTTAAGCACCCCAAATGTACCACATCTCAAATACTCACTCTAGAGAGGCTTTCTATGAATTTAAATTATTCTTCCCCTTTCATGATACCAAAATGTAGATTCCATAATAATATAGAAATTCCACCAGTCTTGACACCTTCCAATGTAAATCTTAGTTTTTATCCAAACACACATCTTGAAGATTCCCAATTGTTATATATAAACCTTGAATCCATCGGAACCGTTCTCGAGAGTCATCCACTCTATGCAAATCTCAATTAAACTAATCAAATAGATTGAATGGTCTGTGCCCCCATTAACACACTAACACCCACGAGGTCACCCACACCCCTAAACAACCACGCAAGTTCCTATCCCACACACACTACACCTTTTACAAATACAATGCAATCATTCAATAGAACCCATTTTCCCACAGAGTATAATATAACCTGTACCCAAAAATTCCCATTACTCGAGTCATTCTCAAACTCCACCTCTGTAGATCATAACTGATTCACCAATATACCTCGAACAGAAACCAATACATCACATAATCGTGCAACCAACTTATCATTAGCAGACTCCCCCACGTGGTTCAAAGCCATAGATCAAGACAACAATAACTCATAATGCCCATAGACTAACACCGCCTTAATACCATAGGGAGATTAAACTAAATCCTTCATAAGCTTATATAACACAAAACATCTAATATCCCCAATCATCTGCAAATCTCGCATTCACCATTGGAATAGACGTGCCAACTTCCACAAGCTATCTAAATATAATTGTAACATATAGCAATTACTGGTAAAAGAGGACTTGCTACAAAACCACCTAAGGATCACACTAACTCAGGACACCCCGCGGGAACTAGTCCCGCCTTCTTAGTCTCAAACTGATCTCTCTTATACCCTTGTAACGACCCGGTCGGTCGTTTTGAGAGTTAGCACCCCGATTCCCTAATAACCGTTTCTCCCATGTCTATTTATGTTATTGGAACTTGTTAGAGCATTGAGTGATGAAATCCGGGGTGATTTTTGACACATAGTCCATAAATGTGGAATTTAGCTTTAGAAATCTGGCTGTAGCTAGAGCTGTGTGAAGACGGATCCGGAATGGAATTCCGTCGACTCCGTTAGCTCCGTTGGGTGATTTCAAGGTTAGGAGCGTGTTCAGAATGTGTTTTCGAGGTTGGTTGTGGATTTAGGCTTGAATTGGCGAAATTTAGAATTTCGGCGATTTCGACCGATAGGTGAAATTTTGATATTGCACTCGGAATGGAATTTTGAAAGCGACATCAGGTCCGTAATGTCATTTATGACCTGTGTGCAAACTTTGAGGTCATTCGGATGAGTTTAGACGTGTTTCAGCATCAGATGTGAATTATAGAAATTTCATAAGTTCTTAGGCTTGAATATATGCACATTTGATGATTTTGATGTTATGAGATGTGTTTTTAAGGCTCGACCAGATTTGAATGGGGTATTAGAGTTGGTTGGTAGTTTTGGTTGAGGTTCGGGGGGCCTGGGGTGTGTTTCGGGTATTCAAACGGGCATTTTTGGCCTAATAGCCTTAGCTGGTTTTCTGGTTTTTCTACAGCTGTATTTTGCTCTCTGTGATCGCAAGGGTTTAACCATGATCGCGTAAGGTAAAAGTGAGAGGTCCGCTATTTGTTCTCTGTGATCGCAATAAAGGGTCTGCGATCGCAGTGTGTTGGAATCTTGGTCAACGCGATCGCATGACCAGGACCGCGTTCACATAGAGTATTCTTGGTCTGGGGGAGTTTCAATATTCGTTCTATGCGTTTGCGTGGACCCAACCGCGATCGCGTAGCTCTGGGTCGTGAAGGTCTGCGATCGCAGACATATAGGTGCGTTCTCATAAGAGGAATTCTAGGCGGGTGTGAGATTACTCTCCGCGATCGCGACTCATCGTACGCGATCACATAGAAGAAATGCCTGAGCAGTCTTTTAAATACCCAAGTCCGAGGAATATGTTATTTTCACCATTTTCGAATTTGAGAGCTCGGGAGAGACGATATTTGGAGGCTTTTGCACCTGGGTAACTTGGTTAAGTGATTTCTATCCATTATATATCAATTTACATGATTCCAATCTTAAACCCAACCTTTAATTTAGAAAATTTTGGGTAGAAAATGGGAAAAATGGATGAACTTCATAGACCGAATTATTGAGTTTTGATTGGGTGTTTGACCTCTGATTTGAGATATTCTTATATGGTTAGGCTCGTGAATGAATGGGTGTCTGGAAAATATAAATTTTACCCGATTCCGAGACATGGGCCTGGGGGACTTTTTGGGCGAATTTTCTAATTTCGCGTATTAGCTTAGAAATAATTATCTATTTTGTTTTCTTGAAATGATATTTACACTATGCAATCGAATTGACTAGATTTGGGCCACCCAAAGTTGGATACTAGTGGAAAGAGCGTGTTATTGAGTTGATTAGCGCAGTCAAGGTAAGTGGCTTGCCTAATTCTGTGTTGGGGACTTCTCCTTAGGCCTTTTTATACTGATTTTGTTAAGTGGACGCCGTGTACGTGAGGTGACGAGTGCGTACACGGGTCATTGTTGCTAAAATCCTATTTTTACTTCCATGAAATCACTCATTTTCATTCCTATATTACCGTTTCCTGTCTTAACTTAGTAGTTAGCTTAAGAGTAAGCATGCCTAACTGTCCTTACTTGATTTCCTCTTATTTGCTACTAGTTGCACCAAGCTTAGTAGCTTTACTCTTTTCTTGCATGTTATTTTCCTGGACTGTTTAATTAAGCCGTATCCGACATACTTCTGCTTTGCATATTTAAATTGGGACTACGACTGAGATCCGGGAGCTTTCCCCTTGTACTGCATTGCACATTTACTGTTGAGATATATGATGTGCTGAGCAGAGGGCTCTCTGTCTGTTATAAATTCTTCCAGTTTCCATTTAATCCTGTTTATCATTGCTCATCTATGTTTCACTGTTTTAAATTTATATTGACTTGTTTTAAAAACTCAGTAGAGCCTCAACCTGACCTCGTAACTACTTGACTGGGGTTAGGATTGGCACCTACGAAGTACCAAATGTGGAGTACTCACGCCCTTTCCTGCGCATGTTTTCCCCATGTGCAGATCCAGGTACCAGCACCCAGTATCGTGGCTAGGAGTCGTTCTAGCAGCTGCCAGAAGACCGCAAGGTAATTCTGCCGCGTCCGTAGAATCCCACGAGTCCCCTGCTACTCTAGTATAGGCATAGAGGACTTATGTATTTTCCACTATTTCATTGTATAGAGCTATATTTAGTACAGAGGTTGTGACTATCGTGACATTCCGGGTTTTGGGAAGTGAAAGTGTACATGCTGAGCAGCTATGTTATATCTACTTGAGTTCTTTTCTGTCTTTATTTTATTGATTCTATTATTTTTTGCAAATTTTAGGCCTACCTAGTCGTAGAAACTAGGTGCCGTCACGATACCTTTTGGAGGGCAAAACGGGTCGTGACAACCCTTCCAAACATCATAGCTATTTCGCAATCACTTTATCCTTCTGCATTTAAACACATACGACGCCTACCCTCGAGGCATCACAACATGCAGTATAAGAACCTGAAGCTGATGGCAGAACTAACACTGGAGTTGTGGTCAAAGCAATCTTGAGCTTCTAGAAGCTCTCCCCACACTCGTCTGACCACCTGGATACCTTTACTGGACACCACGTGCCCCAAGAACGCTACCGAACTAAGTCAAAACTCACACTTGGAGGACTTCACATAAAGCTCCTCCTCGCTCAATCTCTATAATACAATCCTCAATTGATGAGCATTCTCCTCCTGGCTACGAGAGTACACCAGGATGTCAGCAATGAACACAGTAACAAAAGGATCCAGATACGGCTGAAATACGTTGTTCATCAAATGCATGAACGTTGATGGGGCATTGGTCAGCCCAAAAGACATCACCAAATACTCATAACACAACAGGAAGATCCACTTCCCTCTACAGCTAAACTACATGAAAGGTCCTTCAATACACTCACAACTCGAGGCCATATGCCAACTCAAGACAGAAGTCAAACACTCAACAGTTCTTGCTACATCTCTGGCCAATTCTTTTCGTCACGATCAAATAATCTGAACACATCTCACCATCAATCACATTCACCACATATTCATCCAGTCAAAAAAGCCCATCGATAAGGACACAAACAGACCTATAAGTCCCAAATGCACGACTCACACAATCGAAATCTCAGCACTCAAGCCACAGAATAAACCCGACCCCATGTCCTCAAGACTGGCCCATTATCAACATGCTAAAAATCTTATCTCACCCATGGAAATCACAAGCCATCGATGCACAGCTGATACCGAGCCCCCACGTGCACATTCAAATCAATGAAAGGAATTCAAAGTGTTACGCTTTTAGCTGAATAAATGGATTCGCACGACAAGAATTCAAAATGTGAGATTTTTCCTAAGGGTTCTGCAGCCTCTCAAAAATAAGTACAGACGTCTCCGTACTGATCCGCAAGACTCTAATAAACCTGCTCATGACCGGTAAGTCCTATGTAACCTAGGCTCTGATACCAACTTGTCACGACCCCAAATCTACACTGGTCATGATGGAGCCTATCATGGTACTAGGCTAGCCAATTTACTGAACATAATACAAGGTACTTTCCATTTAGAACAATAACGCAATTTTTATCAAAATCTTACGCGTTTAAGCATTTCACAAATGCGAATAAGATATGAAAAACAACATCTGACCAAAATCTCCAAAACCCGGAGCCAATAGTCATGACCAACTAAATAGAACACGCTGACTGACATGATTTCCTTATTACATCAAGTCTAGGTAAAATGTAAATAGTGACAAATGAGAAGGAGAAAGGTGGGGCTGCGAACACCGTGTAGCTACCTCACAATCTCCGACAACTGTCACTGATGAAGAATTGAATCTCACTCGATCCGGGCACCTGGATCTGCACACAAGGTGCAGGGTATAACGTGAGTACACCAACTCAGAAGTAATGAACCCAAACTACGAGCTGAGAGGTAGTGACAAACTAAACCTCAATAATTCTAATGAAAACAATACACAAAATTTAGGCATGTTCACAGTTTTAACAGATAATGAAAATAGAATATGACCGATATGATAAGTAACCCAGGTATATCTCAGTACTCTACATGCCAATGTATCAACAATGTGGAAATGCACCTAGTGCTCACAACTCTCACATCGAAGTCCACTCAGTATTGTATGGGGATCTCGGACCCAGGGAAGATCCATCCCGGATAGTACACAAACACTAGTGACCGCAGTCACTCAGTACTGAGGAAAAAGGCCGATCCAGCCCTACGGAGAAGATCCATATTCGGAACACAACACTCGGACAAGATCTATAACCAGGGACGATCCATCCCTCACATATCATCAACTTCGGACAAGATCCATGCCCAGGGAAGATATATCCCTCAATAACAATGCGCTCAATGGGGGTGTAAAGACTCCATAGAGGCTCCTATTGGCCCAAGCGCTATATCAAGCCAACGAAGGCATGATCAAAGTATCACTGCGGTGTGCAATCCGATCTCGTAACTGTCTCAATTACAGGCCCTCGACCTTACTCAGTCATTACTCTCCAATCTCGCTCACATGGGCTCACAAATGCATGAACTAGCCCGAAACAATGATAAATATATAAAATCGACAATTTTCGAGATTGAGGCATGAAATGATATGCTATGACAGGACCGAGTATACAAAATCAATAACATAAGGAGACGACAATATACGACCACTCGGGTCTTAGCATTTTCGGCTTGAAGCCCTAGCATTTGACTTAGCATGATTTCTAGCATGTTCACATTAACCACATAAACAGAAGTGCGGGTATCAATCCGAAACAGCTACTAGACGGTGCCATGGGATGATCCAGACCACAATCACTCAGTGCACGCCCGCACGCCCGTCACTTGGCATGTGTGTCACCTTAATTATAATCATATAGCATATAGTTCGGGGTTTCGAACCCTCAGAACCAAGTTTGGAAACGTTACTTACCTCAAACCGGCTAAAATCCTAGCCCACAATGCCTTTGCCTCTAGAATCGGCCTCTGATTGCTCCAAATCTAGCCAAAAATCAGATTTATATCATTAATATATGCTAAGGAACGAAGCCTACTCAAAAATTATCAAATTCAACAAAAAATCCCGAAATTGGCCAAACCCGACCCCCAAGCCCACGTCTCGGAATTCGATAAAAATCACATCACAAGAATTCTCATCCTTCCCCGAGTCTATACATACCAAGAACATCAAAATCGGACTTCAAATGGCCCCTCAAATCCCCAATTAAAAGTCTCCAATTTACAAACCCTAATCCCCCAACTTTTGTCACTAATTCCTATAAATTTCACCTCTAATATAAGTCAAATGACACCATAGAAATGAGTTTTAGGTCCAGAAATCTTACCTTCATGAAGTTCCCTGGAATTCCCTCTTCAAATCGCTCCTACAAGCTCCAACCCGTATGAAAATCTTGATGAAATAAGACAAAATTCGCGAAGGCTAATATTTATACTTTCTGTCCAGCAAAACCGCACCTGCGGACCTTCCCTCGCACCCGCGGACCCAGCACCTGCTGTCCTTACTTAAAAGTCCATTTCCCGTTTCCACTCAACCAACCGCACCTGCAGGCTCGCAGGTGCGGTAATCTTTCGGATCTGCGATGAAGCCTTAGCCAGACCAACTCCGCACCTGCAGTGACCGCACCTGCGGTCACCCTTCCACATCTGCGGAACACCAGAATAGATTACACCAACAACCTTTAAATGTCAAAAACAAATCCGTCAACCATCCGAACTCATCTCAAGGCCCTCGGGACCTCAACCAATGGTACCCACATGTCACAAATGATCACCCGAATTTAGTCGAACCCTCGGAACACCCAAAATAACATCGAAACACCAAATCAACCCATGATTCAAGCCTAAGGATCTTCAAACTTTCGAAAATCACCAACGATTCCGAAACTAACCAAACCTCGTCCGAATGAGCTGAAAACTTACACACCCATCCAAAATGACACTATGAACCTCTTCCAACTTCTGGAATTCCATTCCGACCCCGATAGCTAATTTCCACCGTTGACCGAAAATTGCCAAAAATTCAATTTCGCCAATTCAAGCCTAATCCTACCCCGGACCTCGAAACCACATTTCGAACACACTCCTAAGTCCCAAATCACCTAACGAAGTTATCCTAGCCACAAAACCATATTCCGAGATTCTTTACCTATAAGTCAACTTCCGATTGAATTTTCTAACTAAATCACCATCCTAAGAGACCAAGTGTCTCATTTCTCATCACAACCACTCCGAACCCGAATCGATCAACCCCCACGCAACACAAAAGAGCTGAACCATACAAGAATGAAGTAGAATTGGGAAAAACAGGGCTAAACTCTCGGAACGACCGGTCGGGTCGTTACAGAACCATTAGACTATTAGCTTGGATATAGTAAGTTATGTTGTTCGTTTGTTGGATAAATTGTGTAAAAATAGCACATGTTAGCTAGTTTTCAGACTGATCATTCAAAACTAGCCAGCGTTTGTAAAGTCATTGAAAAATAGCCACTATTTTGCTGCAACACGGAAAGTTCCAGCATAATATACTGGAGATCAGTTCACTTGTGTATGAACTGCCAGCATATTATGTTAGAACTCTAACACGCGAAAAGTTCCAGCATAATATACTGGAGATTGGAGCACATGTGTATGAACTTCAAGCATATTATGCTGGACCGGTATATTATACTGAACTCCAGTATATTATGCTAGAAGTCCAATATATTATACTAGAATTCCAGTATAATATACTGGAGTATTTTTTGGATTTTGAACAGTATTTTTGTTCAAATTTATCTTTACATGAGAATACTTTTGAAACTATGGCTATTTTTTAATGACCACTTGTAAATCTGGCTATTTTCCCCTAAATTGTTTGTAGTGGTGGCAAATGAATGGTTGGGTCAAGTTATGACTCTCAAAGGTTATTTGCTTAATTTCTTCACAAAATTGGAACGAAAGAGATAGTTCTTTTTGCTTGTCCCATATTTTCATTGTCGTATGTATTTCAATAGATTCAATGTAAACAGACCGAGAGCACTTCAAATTCCAAACCTGATAATGCAACTAACAATAATGAAGTGATATTACCAATGCGAAGCATTACATAGTTTAGTTTGTTTTTGGAACATTCCATTACGATATTGAAGGTAAGGAAAATTTTTAGTGATTCACTACTGGAAAAATGGTAAAAATTCTGACCGTCAAAATGATCAGAAATCGGTCAGAAATCACAAATTTCCGACTACTTTCTGACCAAAATTGGTCGGTCGGAAAATAATTTTCGACTGAATCCGTCGGTGATTTCCGATCAAAATAGTCGGAACGTTCAAAAAGGTCAGATGACCAAATATTTTTAAACTTCCGACCAAAGTGGTTGGAATTTTACCAACCGAATTAGTCATAATAATATAAATTAAAAATAAATATTTATTTAAAAGTAAATAATAAAAATATAAAATTGCCGGCCGAATCAGTCGGAAATTAATAATTAAAAATAATTTTTTTTTAATTTTCAAATTCGTCGAAAAATGTTAAATATTAATGTATTTATTTTTAATATTCGACCGATTCGGTCAGAAATCTGGGTGTTTTTGGTAAAATCTAGGCAGTTGTCCGATTGCTTTCGTCGAAAATCAGTCGGAGTTTTATGTAAAATTGGGCTGAATTCTGCTCAATTTTGAGCTACACCACATGTCAAATTACAGTACAATAGTGCTAACAACCAATCAACAAATATAACATCTTAAGCAACAATACCAACCATTAACACAACCTAAACTAATAATACCAACCATTAACACAATCTAAACCAACAAATCCATTAAACCTAACAATTTTGGGCATAAAAACATCCAAATAGTAGCCCACATTCAAGTTTAAAAATAAAATATAAAGCTGTCTCTCACAATCAAGTTTACCAATCAATAAAAACACCACACCTAAACTACTACACATCAAATTCAGTTTGTTCGTCCTCGTCATTAGATAGATACATGCCCATGTTTTCTCATAAATTTCTGCATCTTAACAAATATTCCGAATTGGGAGTCCAACTGTTGCTTCAAAACACAAACTTCTTTTCTCATATATTCCATTTGTTCTTGTTTTTGAGAAGAAGAAGAATTGGCTAAGAGTGGGTTTGGATGACCTGTAGGTCGACGTACTCCAAGTCCGTAGACTCTGCCTTTGTTTACTCCACCCGCTGCCTCTGTCCACATTTTGACAGGGAACACCCTATCAAAATTCTTCCACGCTTCTCCATCTGACGGATGGCATAGAATATTGGGTGGCCTTCTATGTTCATAGTGCCATCTCACATGAGGAGTAGAACTCATTGATGCATATAACCTTTTTAACCTAGGTATAAGAGGTAGTAATGCATCGCTTGAACTAGAACTTTCTTTTTTGTATTGGCATTTGTGACTTCCTTAAAATGAGTCTGATTACAAAATTTACAGTTCTCTAGAGATGCGTCATCCTTATAGAATAACATGCAACCTTTTTCACAACAATCAATTTTCTCTGATGAAATACCCAACTTAGAAGCAAATTTCTTAGCAGTGTATAAATCTTTTGGTAAGTCAATATTACCCGGATAAAGTTCCTTCATAAGTCCAATAATAGAATCCATTCCCGCTTGGGAAATAGAACTAACCGATTTAATACTTAGCAATCTAACCGCACCAGACGACTTGAAATGCACCGAGCCTTCATACATTGGACGACTAGCTTCCTCTAACTGTTCATAGAAACGCTTAGTCTCATCATTTGGTTCGGATTGAACCCTAGGAAACATCCCAATAACATTCCTCATCATTTCATTGTATCGATAATTTTCAACATTATGCTCCGCAGTGGGGCTACCCTCACCACCAAAAAAATTATGAAAGTTAACATCATCTAAACTAGCATGATTCTTCCCATGAACAGTCCATATGTAATAATTTTTTACATACCCTTTCTTGAAGAGATAAAGTTTAGCTTCGTCTGTTTTCAATAATTTAACATACTTACATTTCACACAAGGGCACCTATTCCTTCCTCCAATAAGAAAATCATCAAGTGTTTGAGCCTTCGCAATAAATTCAACAACCCCTTCAATAAATTCATCCCTCAACTCTGACGATTAGGATGATTCCTATTGTACATCCATCTACGATGCACAAATTTCATCCAGATTTTTGCGGTATTTTCCGCCAGATTTTTGCGACGGATATGGACGGAATATCAGTTGTAATTATTATTA